>APFE031592978.1:10714-57293 GCA_000404065.3 Pinus taeda
TATTCATTAATCTTATACTTATGAAATATTTATTATGCATATTCTAAGTGTCAATTTTTAGGTATTATCTCCTTTCTTAATTATTTTAGGTACTCAAACCTTTTATTATTTAATTAAACATTTTTCATAATTATTTAATAATTATATTAGTGCAAGGTATGCAACGTATGCATATGTAGCTATTATATGCATACATCGTATACATGCTAATACATTTTTTGCCTATAAATCGAAAATGGGTCATTATATACTTCCTTCGGAAAACTTCATCCCAAAGTTAGGGTTTATATGATATATCAATAATTTCTTTGGTGATTAGGATGATTATGTAAGGATTGCGTTTCAAGATTGATTATTTCATTAAACCATTTCCAGTAAGGGCGCTTAAAATTTGTGTTCTAACATTTACAATTTTATAATTATAATAGTCATGCCCTGCCCCTGCTGGGTTCCCAAGTTATTCTAGAATCATCCTATCCTTCCTAATCTCTTCCACTCCCATCCTATCCGTCCTCTATTAACTATCTGAGTTTATTAAAAAATTTAGGTATATATTATGTAAATTTAGGGTTTTACAGTGCTCACCACCAGTGGGTGACCTCCACAGGAGAAATTTTGTTTTTTCCTAGATTTTTCTTCAGCCTGCAGCTGCAACCCCTTGCAGCCACCAGATAGCTCAATGTGCCACCATTCCATGTTTCTCACACTTAGAGGTTGTAGCCTTGACACTAATATATAGGGTTCACATTCTAAACAATGGACAGCCATTTCTATGACAAGCACAGTGCATTTCACCTTATATTGATCTTCATTGTGTTGGAAAATATAACTAGGTTCGGTCTTCATAATTATTATTAGACTTGTATCATTGTATATTTCATGTAAAAAGCAAAAGAAAGAAAAAGAATTTTTTATCTTAGTAATAGAGTCAAAATAGACCAAGTCGGCCTGCCCAAGGGACATGACCCTTCACATGGACAGACAACTATATATTGGCGTGAATTCGCCACCAAAATAGAGCAAAAAATTCATTTGAGAAAGAATGTGAGTTTCTTCTGATATAGAGGACTGTAACGTGTGTGTATTTTCTAAGAAGGAAGGCATCCAAATTATGTATTTGAGGCATCTAAGTTGTGCTTTGTGGAAAGCATCCAAAATGTGCTCCTGTGGAAGGCATCCGAACTGTGCTCTGAGGAAGGTATCCGAAATATGCTCTAGTGGAAGGCATTCGACCTATGCCTCATATCTCCTGTGTAAGGCATATTCTATACAAGATCTGTTTCTATTGAAGATCATTCGAAGTGCTGGTTCTGCTCCTGATATCCTAGGTCTGTTATTCCTACAATGGAAGATTTGATATCCGAGTTTTTCCTCTGAGAGAAGGTACCGAGCTTCTGTACTGTGATATGTTTATCATATTGGAGAAGGCTAAAGTATGTTACTATGGAAAAACCGAAGTGTGCTACCAAAGAATACAGCTAGAAGGAAAATGAAGAAGGGAGGCTGACGTGGTCTTGGTCTTAGTCTTAATCTTGGATATCTCACTTTGATCTGATCTATAATGATGTTTCTGGGTTTTCCCCCTTGTGGGGTTTAAGCCCTGGCTTGGAGCCTACATGAATGGAAGAATACTAACAAATAAAATTAAGCCAATTGTAAATTCACAAGTAATTATCAAGCTAGAGAAATCACTCTAATTCACTAGCCTATTGATTTCTCAACACGATTTCAGAGTTATGGTGGCAACAAGAAGATCACTCTTGTTGGCATATTCGTCCTTCTCTGATAAGTTTCTGAGACACACACGAATTCCCTAATACGAGTTTCCTGTTACAATTGATGCAACTTTTCTGTGGAATATACTTTTATGATGATACGAGTATGTTGAGGTTAAGCTATATATACTCTAAGCACAGTTCGTGCCTTCCTATAGATAATGCAAGTTCTCTGTACAAGTTCTGTGACTTACACTTCTGAGTTAGTATGAGATATCTCCTCTTACAATAATACAAGACTCTTTCAATAAATCACCTAAAGTTTCTCCTTCAGGTGTCAACAATATGAGTTCTATACCCAGTGATCTAAGTCTTTATCCGACAGAGATCCAATTGATGTGAGATGAACTGTAATGAAAGATCCGAAGGCTACCTCAATAGTAATACATGGCAACACTAGTGCGAGTTCTCAACAGAGTGAAGAGTAAACAATGACAACTATGAAAATTCTCCTCCTCTCCATAACTGCAATGCAAGATGACAAGAATACTAGGCATATAACATACTCTATAATGATGGCATCCGAATTACATTTATCAAAGGCAATGTGACATTAATGCATGGTTCATCCTAATAGTAATATATCCTAAATATATGACTTGATGAGACTGTTACTGTAAGACCCTAAATTTATGTTAGTTTTAGGTATGTTCCATGCTAGAACAATTTATTTTAATTTTCCAATATCTTTTCTAGATTAGCAATCACATTAGCATTAAAGTAAACTGCAAATAGAACATAAATATAAATCGCAGAAGACAAGCCAAGACAAGAGGACACAAGATGTGGCGATAGCCAGGGACAAACCCCACAATGTGGGGAAACCCTTGATCAATTCTTCTTTTATGTTCTTCAAAGTTTAGCAGAGAAAGTGAGAGAGATAATACATTTACAATAGAAGTCAACACTTTGACTTTTGATATTTGCAGAGATCAGTTGAAGACATATTGCTTCAACTGATTCTCTAAGGTGACTCCTTTACCTATCATAGCGCTGCCTCTCGATCATTTGCGGCACCCTGCCGTGTAGCACCTTGCTGTACCATCATAGTGTGTTGAACCTTGATGACTGAGCTACTCCTGAGCTCATCATCATGATGCCCTGCTAATGTGCCCATCATGCTACTGTTATAACTTCTCGTTGCTGCAACACTCTCCTTTTGTTGCTTCATTATACAGCTATATGTTTATTAGCCTTAGCTGCTTCCTATGGCTTGCAGCCTAGCAAAGCAGCTAGGTTATAATGCAGTCTCAAACTACACAATATCTACAGTGAGGATATACATATACCTTGACTGCTATGAGATAGATCCATTGGGATTGTTCTCACCAGAATTGTGACTATGTCGAGAATGTTGTTATCTGAAGTTTATAGTGCTTCATCCATCTGAGATAGGTACATCATTTAAATGTCGAGACTTACTGGTCCTTTTGAGACTTTGATCTTAACCGAGATTGTTGTGACAGAAGTACCTTGCTATTTCAGACCTCTGAGAAAGACATCAAATTCTGCACCTATATGAAATACTACGCCTGCACTTTATCACGGATATCTTGTGTCCATCTGAAACTTGTATATGCCTTCCAGCAGTGCGGATCTCTGCCCTCATACTCATCCGAAATTCATTCTGCGTTTTCCAACCAAGATATAGCTTGACTGTACCATAAACCTACAAGGTGCAATCAAGATCTTCACCGAAAATGCCTGCGGCTTCCACATGACTTCACTGTAGTTTCATTACCCTTATTTTGGCTCCATTATCATGATTGTGGCTCTCAACATTCCTCATAGTGGCTACAACAGCTTTTAAGGTGTTTCCATGTCTGTGTATAACGTATTATCGTCTTCATGAATAGCATATAAAGGCTTCTTTATTAAGCGGCTTATTGTGGCTCATCTTCCACCTTAGACTATGGTTGTTCCTTTTGTGATTGCGGCTGAGGTTAAGGCATTATGCTATGCGTACAATCCATGTATAAGGTCTCAGCGTATAGAGTTTATTGCTGTGCGTATAGGTGCTTCATGTTGCGGCTTAGGGCATCACTGTTTCCATTGCTGTGAGTATAGATTCACTGCGGCTAGGGCATCGTGTTATATCTTCATACTAGACCAGCGTACTCTTTAATGTTTCTCCTTCTCCAAAAACCCAAGACGTGGAGAGGAGATTACATAAAGAGTTTGTCAAATGACTTCAAGTCCTTACATATTTATACTAAAACGTAGAGGTTGAATAGACATGTCTAGTGGGTTTCTGAGCCTACTCAAGTTGCTGGTCGGCTTGATAATAATTTCATAATCAAAATAAATTCATATCTCCATAAATACTTATCGGAATCGGATGATCTTAAGATCAATCCTACACCTCTCGACGAGAGGGATCCAATAAAAATATTAGCTGCCATAAATAAGCTGAGCCACATGGATTTTGGCCCTAGTTTCCAATTTAACACTCCCTCTCAACTAGGGAGAACTCCACCGCTGATTCATATGTCCAACTGTACTGTTTCTACCATCAGTTCCCTGCACTGCTCTGCTCAGCTCTACTATGCTCTGCTCAATGTTGTTGGCTCTGCACTGCTCTGTTGGCTCAGCTCTGCTCTGCTCTACTCTGTTGGCTCTGCTCTACTCTGTTGGCTCTGCTCTGCTCTGCTCAGCTTTGCCGGCTTTGCTCTACTCTGCTGGCTCTGCTCAACTCTGCTGGCTCTGCTCAGCTCTGCTGGCTTTTCTCTTCTCTACTTAGCTTTGTTGAACCATGAAGATGAAGAATTGATCGAGAATGTTTCATACCATTCTCCACTGACCCTAAGTCAGTCTCAGAGTGCATACCACTCGTCCCAGACCAGTCTCAACCAACCCAAAGTCAGCGTCATAGTGGGTACCACTCCTACCACTGGTCCCAGACCAGTATCGCAATCTTAGAGAGTGCACCACTGGTCCCAGACCAATCTCAACTAACCCGAAGTCAGCGTCATAGTATGTACCACTCTCACTCGTCATAGACCAATCCTGCACTGACCTGAGGTTAGTCTCAGAGTATGTACCACTGGTCGCAGACCAGTCTCAACCACCTGAAGTCAGCGTCATAGTAGGTACAACTCCTACCACTAGTCCCAGACCAGTCCACTGACTCAAATTCAGTCTCAAAGTATGTACCACTCGTCCCTAACCAGTCTTAACCGACCCGAAGTCAGCGTCATAGTAGATACAACTCCTACCACTGGTCCCAGACCAATCCACTGACTCAAAGTCAGTCTCAGATTATGTACCACTAGTCCCAGACCAGTCTCAACCAACTCGAAGTCAGCGTCAGAGTAGGTACAACACCTATCACTGGTCCCAGACCAGTCCACTGACTCAAAGTCAGTCTCAGAGTATGTACCACTGGTCCCTGACCAGTCTCAACTAACCCGAAGTCAACGTCATAGCAGGTACAACTCCTACCACTGGTCCCAGACCAGTATCATTGATCCCAGATCCATGAAGGTCATCCTAGTGTCCATCGGTACTACTATGGCCCCTATCTTCATTTCCCTGCTCATTGATCAGATGAGAGGTACTTCCCATGAGTCCTTGACTACATGGGTAGGATGCCTCGACAGGAGAACTTAATCAATCCCATCCTCACAGGAGAACTAATCATCCTGCTACACAGGAGAGCAAATCATCTTGTCCCACAAGAGAGCGAATCATCCTGTCACACAAGAGAGCGAATAATCTTGTTCGAGTGCGCACCACCAGGGGAGGGTGAGTCACCCTGTGGCCGAATGTTGTTCCAGTAAGAATCGCAAGCCCCCAGAGCTCCCAGAGCTCAATGTATGCAACATGCAGGACCCTTTTACAAGGGTCTCTCAACGACTCCAAGTCGTACGAGAAAATCACAGATTTGATCTTTCCCTAGGGCTTTGTCAAAATGTCAGCGACCTATACATCAGTCTCAATGCGATGGAGCCTCCTTACTCATCGACTTACCATATTCCATATAAGGCAACATTTGATGTTTATCTGTTGGAGCAATCATCGAATACGGGATTCCTCTATAATCGAATCCCATCTCTGGTTGTCACATAGAATCACAGTGCTATTCATCATGTGTACAAACAACGCACTGAAGAACTTCCGCAACCAGACTGCCTCTCAGGTAGCCATGCTAGCAGCAATATACTCTGCCTCGGCGATGCTCAAAGCCACCCACTCGGCTTCCTGCTCAACAAGGATATCGAAGCAAATCCCAAGGAGAACCAGCACTAAGAAGTGCTCTAGTGATCCTCCACACTGCCTGCCCACTCAACATTTGAAATATTTCGGCAGTGTATCTCAATCCATGAGAGATTGTGCCTTGAAGATATCTCAGAAGATTCTAGGCAGCTCCAGTGAAGCTCAACCAAATATGAGCTCACCATATTAACTGCAAAACATATGTCCGAACAGAGGTTCACCAAGAACATCAACGCGAATGAGTTTATGAAACTCAAAGGCATTTCCTAAATTTGGTCTGACATCACTAGCATACAACTTTTTAAAGTTAAGATCCTCGAGGTAGTCACAAGGTTGCAATATATCTTTCCACATTTGGAATCCAACTCCCTCTGTCTTCTACAAATGAGAGGGTCTGCACCTGTTAGACATAGGTGTCGGTATAAGAGGTCTGTCATCCACAACCTTCAGATGGTTTGGATCGATTTCACTCCTAGTGAATCTCAGCTTCATCAGACAGTTGTTGATCCTCTCATGCTATGCCCGGGTTGTTTTGCTTCAAGCCATAGAGGGCTTTCTACCACCTGCATACATGAGATTCCCGATCATGAATCTCAAACTCCTCGGGTTGTTCCAAACCTGTGGAGTTGTGGCATGAGGGGAATGGTCCCCTTTTAATATTTTTCTTCAGTACATCTCAGACATGTACCTTCATGCTCTTTTTGAATTCAGGCATCCTTGTCACCATCTGACTCATAGACCTTCAGTGCTTTCCATCGATGAGTGCCACCCTGAAACCTTTGACTTTTGTGTACATTTCAGGTACACAAAAGTGATTCTAGGGTTCCTTGCTTTCTTTGAAGAGTCGACCATTTCCTTGATGACCTGCATTACCAGTCATTCCTTTGATCCCTGGAAAGAGATGTGTCTCTACCATTCAGACACTCCTTCGCATAATGGTCGAACTTATTGCAACCAAGGCATCTTCCTTTCCTTCCACACTTAGATCCAAACTTCCCAATGAAGTGATCTTTAGATGGGCCATCAGAAACTTCCATTGTGCCATTCTGATAACATTCTCTGCTTCGACTTCACCCTAGGTGAATTATGAGGAACCCATTGATCCTTTTGTCTTGTCCCAACTGTTTTTGGTGATTGCTCCTTCACTCTTGCTTGGACATTGTCTTCACCTCAGCTCTGATACCATGTTAGTTTTAGGTATGTTCCATGCTAGAACAATTTATTTTAATTTTCCAATATCTTTTCTAGATTAGCAATCACAGTAGCATTAAAGTAAATTGCAGATAGAACATAAATATAAATCACAGAAGATAAGCCAAGACAAGAGGACACAAGATGTGGCGATAGCCAGGGACAAACCCCACAATGTGGGGAAACCCTTGATCAATTCTTCTTTTATGTTCTTCAAAGTTCAGCAGAGAAAGTGAGAGAGATAATACATTTACAATAGAAGTCAACACTTTGACTTTTGATATTGGCAAAGATCAGTTGAAGACATATTACTTCAACTGATTCTCTAAAGTGACTCCTTCACCTATCATAGAGCTGCCTCTCGATCATTTGCCGCACCTTGACGTGTAGCACCTTGTTGTACCATCACAGTGTGTTGAACCTTGATGACTAAGCTGCTCCTGAACTAAGCATCATGATGCCCTGCTAATGTGCCCATCATGCTGCTGCGATAACTTCTCGTTGCTTCATCATGCTGCAACACTCCTTTTGTTGCTTCATTATACAGTTATATGTGTACTAGCCTTAGCTGCTTGCTATGGCTTGCAGCCTAGCAAAGCAGCTAGGTTATAGTGCAGTCTCAAACTACACAATATCTATAATGAGGATATACATATACCTTAACTGCTATGAGATAGATCCATTGGGATTGTTCTCACCAGAATTGTGACTATGCCGAGAATGTTGTTATCTGAAGTTTATAATGCTTCATCCATCTGAGATAGGTACATCATTTAAATACCGAGACTTACTGGTCCTTTTGAGACTTCAATCTTAACCGAGATTGTTGTGACAGAAGTACCTTGTTGTTTCACATCTCTGAGAAAGACATCAAATTCTACACCTATACGAAATACTACGCATGCACCTTATCACGGATATCTTGTGTCCATATGAAACCTGTATACGCCTTCCAGCAGTGTTGATCTCTGCCCTCATACTCATCCGAAGTTCCTTCTGCGTTTTCCAGCCAAGATCTAGCTTGACTATACCATAAACCCACGTGGTGCAATCAAGATCTTCACCAAAAATGCCTGCAGCTTCCTCATGACTTGACTGTAGTTTTGTTACCCTTATTTTGGCTCCATTATAATGACTGCGGCTCTCAGCATTCTTCATAGTAGCTACAACAGCTTTTAAGGTGTTTCCATATCTGTGTATAACATATTACAATCTTCATGAACAGCATATAAAGGCCTTGTTGTCGCGCAGATTGTCACGACAACGCTCAGACCGGGGGCTGTCACTCTGATCCCCGATCCCTCCGTTTAAGCCTGACTCCCGCGGCTAAGGGGGGTAGACCCTGTGAGATGATGAAGACCAACTGTCGACCAGTTGGTTGGGAGACACGAGACACGATAAGATAAGCACTATATGAATTTGATTAATTTAGCAGACCAGTGCCTTAAGAGATTGTTATTAAATCGATTACTTGTTAGATGATTATAGAAACATGAAACGTGAAAAGCAATCATTTGTCATCAGCTAAATCACAGCGCTCTTAGAATGACCAAAATGATATCCAGCAACTGAAGAATAAAAAAAGATGAATGCTTCAAACCACCACGAGTCATAAACCATTAACTAGATATCATATTCAAGCATGCCAGATAAACATTAATCCCAAAATTTTAGCCTCAGCAAAATTAGAACGCGATAAAATTTCCAGGCTAAGACCTCCAAAAATTTCTACGATGAATTTTTTATGGCTTTTCTAACAAAATTTTAACTTAAAACAATTTTTAAAATTCAATCCTAAGCCCTAAAAGAAAATTTTTATTTCATTTTTCATTTTATTTATTTTTTATTATTTTATTTTTCATTTTTATAATTTTAAAACAAAACTTAAAATCAAAATCTAATCTAAAATTTACTAAGCCCAAAGAAAAAAAAATCAAAATTAAAATCTAACACTATCAAAATCTAAAATTAAAACTAAAACCCTAAATGCTCATTTTATGAATTTTTTTTTTTTTTTACTTTTGAATAAAACTAAACTAAAAAAAAATCAAAATCTAAACACTAAAGTCCAAAACGCATACGTGCGTATCAAAAAAAACAAATACATGACATGCTCAAGCAAACCTATGTTAAACGCATGATTCAAAAATTGATTTTTTTTTTAAAATAACCCCACGCTGAAAACCCAGACCTGTTACGTCAAACTTAAAACCCACGCAATATATCAAAGTTTGAAATAGTTTTGGATGTGTTTTACAGGTATGGATGGCGGGCAGCGTTCAGGCGGAGGGAGCACATACGCAGGCCAGGACGGCTTTTGAAGCAACGCACGCAGGATTAATGCACACCTTAAACCCACGATATATATCAAAAATTTAAATTTGTTGTGGTGCTTTGCAGGTTTAAGCGGACTGACAGTCACAGGAAGGGAAAGCAAAGGTACGGATGGGCATGAACATTGGACAGCGGCCACAGCAAACCCACGCAGGGAGATTACGCACTTACCTGGCCCGTGGTAAAACTCGATGACGCCCACACTGATGCCCACGCCAAATCCAGAAAATCGACTTACCTGCTCATGAAATGATGCCTGATTTCTGCAGTGCGTATTGATTTAACTTATGCTTTGCGTTTTTTTTGCAGATGATCAAGGCTCGACGGGTGACTGCGTGCAGGCTTGGGGCGGGTAGATCAATCAACAGCGAAAAACTTATCATCGAAACCCTCAAACCTGTGCAATATCTGTGTATAAAACAAAAATTAAAAACCCTAGATCAGAAAAAATTTGAAACCCTAGAACAATTTAATTTACAAAATTTTTGGGCCCTTAGCAGCCAGATTAGGTAGTAAGCACATAAATATTTTAAAGAAATAAAGATTTTCAGATTTTCACTGTGAAGAACTTCAGAGAAATCTCTCATGCAAATTAAAAATAAACTGAATGATAGACCCAGGATCAAATCCAACTGGGCTAAGCAAAATATGCTTGTGGGAGTTGGCTGGTTCAGCCGAGAACTTCCTAGAACGCCCACAAAATTCCTTCAGAAAATGTTTTCTGCACAGCTCAAAACAACCATCAGTAAAGAGGGCAAAAATGCTGCTAGATCTCAGGAAGTAATGGAGATACCTGCCATTACTTCAGAAACCCTAACAGCACCCAAACCCTAGCAAGTGAAACAAGATACCTGTGCTCACAATACTCTACAAAAGCTATTATTAACGACTGAAAATAACATATGCAGAAAATTAAACCATCTCACAGCATTTCAAGAGAGTAACACCAGCAAGATATGGACCCCAAAGTCTTCTTTTATTAACCAGAAACAGATTTATAAGAGAGCTTCTTCAGTCTCAGACTCAGATCCCCTAAAACCCTATATAAAGGAAATGATCCCAACGGCTAGTTTGAGTGATCCACGTTGAAGCGATCTCGACTGTTGATCAGGATCAAGACATCTCTTGATCTCATCCGTCGATTTATTCACTTAAAAAATTATTATTTTATTAGTTAGGGTTTTTGCTTCTTCTTCTTCTTCTTCTTCTTCTTCTTCTTCTTCTTTTTTTTAATTTTATTTATTTTATTATTTTATTTTTTTATTCATTTTCTAATTTCTTAATTCATTTTAAAATGGGTCATCGAACTAAGCCTTCGGAAAGATCACCTAGGACCTAGGACTTAGGACTCATGAAGGGATCTAAAACATTTTTCGACCCTCAGTACACATTACATCATGACTTTTACAATTTACATCTTAAGGGAGAAAAACCCCTTTAACATAGACCCTCACAAATCACCCAGTTCTGCGACACAACTATAATCTAGCAGATCAACACACTAGGATTCTTCTAAAATTGAAATGACAAAATCTATCCTAGCTTTGGGGTCAGGTTTGAAGGAAAACTTTGCCGATCCGTGGATCGGTGAGACGAAAAACCTCCCGGGACATAGATTATCATGGGAAAGTTAGGTCCACCTAGGCAATTTTCAACACGACTCACATCTGCTAGGATTATTTACAATTAATACATGTAGACTGGGTTTACGATTAGATCGATCAAGCTGCTGATGACTGCAGGATGGCACGGACACGTTGATCAGGTGCTGCCCCTTTTTGCGAAGAAAGAGGGGGTGTACTGCATGGGTAGTTGACTGGTAGAGGTCAACACCCGCATGGGAATGTCCCGGGCTATCAGACCGACGAACGAGGTTGTAAACTAGTCAGTCAGAAGCTGATCAGGGATCCAGAACTTAATTAGACGAAGATGCCTCCTCCATTCATGGATATGATTGGAGATATGCATCGCTGTCCTGTTTCAAGGATGTCAGGAGGTGCGTGCCCGTTTCATATCGAATCGGTAACTGAAAATGAGTTAAGAATGCCATAGCAAGCGAGTTAAAGTCCTGAAAAGTTTTGCGAGTTAGCTCAATATACCATTTTGCAGCAGAGCCAGTGAGAGTCTGTTGGAACAGACGGAGCCAGATGGAATCGTCAAGCCATGAATTAGATGAACGCCATAAGTGATAGGTCATGACATGAGCTTGGGGATCTTCTCCAGATTTATCGTCGAATTTGGGACAATCACCAGGAATCTTGGTTGGAACCAGTGGCGAATACGGATTATGAAGAATGGGATCATTTGTGAGTTTGGACACATCTGGCAGTTCCAAAGTCGCCAAGAAAGGTATTTGAGGATCGAAGGACATCTGAGGCCACATGTAAGAAACGACATTAGAGTTAAGAAACGACATTAGAGTTCTGTTGACCACTACGTGTCAACTACTTATTAGCAGTACACCCCCTTTTTCGCAAAAGGAATAGCGCTTGAGCAACGTGTCTGTGCCTATCATCATCAGCCCGATCATATTGTTTTGTAAACCCAGTTTGCATGTGTAAATTGTAAATAATCTTAGCAGATTTGAGTCATGTATGTAAATTGCCTAGGTGGACCTAATTTTCTAGTGATAATCTACGTTCCGGAAGGTTTTTTGTCTCTCACCGTCCTGAGCAAGTTTCCCTTCAGCCTACCAAAGCCGAATGAATTGTCATTACTTAGGGGAACCTAGTGCGTGGATCTGCTAGATTATGTTGTCGCAGACTGGGTGTTTTGAAATCTATGTCAAATGGGTTCCCCTTAAATTAAAAATGTAAAGTTCATGATGTAAAAGTGCTGAGGGTTAGAAATGCTTTTAATTCCCATAATCCTAGGTCTAGTATTTTTTCCAAAGGCAAGTTCAAAGATCATTTAAAAAAAATTAAAAATGAAAAAAAATAAAATAAAAGAAAAAAAGATATAATTAATATAAAAAATAAAAAAATTAGAAAACAAATATTAAAATAATAAAAATTAAAAATAATAATAAATTAATTAAAATAATAATAAAAAATTGTAAAACATAATAAAAATAAAAATAATAAAAAAAATAAAAAATTAAAAATAATAAAATAATAATGAGTCAAATTTTTGAGTAAATAAATGCAGAATTTCAAATTTTTAATATGTTAAAATGCATTTAAAAATTCGATGGATGAGATTAAAAGATATCTTGATCCTCATCGATGGTCGAGATCATTTTCACATGGATCACTCGAACTAGCTTAAATAGGGTGCTAGGGGTCATTTGAGATCAAATTAGATTTGAGAGTCTGGTGCTAAAGAAGCTCTATTGTAGTCATTTTTTGTGCAATAAAGAAAGACTTTGGGGTTAAAAATCTTGCTAGTGTTACTCTTCTAGAAATGCTGTAAGATTGTTTCATTTTTCTGCATAATCTTATTTTCAGTCATTGATAATAGCTTGATGAAGATTGATTCAGGCACAGGTATCTTGTCTGATCTCTGGGGTTTGAACGATAGTTTAGATTCTGAATATAATGGCAGGTATCTCCATTTGATCTGGGATTTCATTATTGTTTTCTCCCTCTATGTTAATGGTTGATTTTAAGCTGTGCAAGAAATCTTAAGTTTTGAGTTTACTGGGCGTTAGGGGAAGTTCTCGGCTAAACCAGCCAACTCCTGGATTGTGTTTTCTGAAAGAGCCTAGCTAGTTTTTAATCCCGGGCTTATCATCTGAATTTTTTTTTAATGAATGCATGAAGGGTTTTCTGAAGTATCTCACATTAAAATTTAAATTCTGAAAATATTTATGTGGCATAATGAGAAATCTGGCTATTTTAGAGTCTGCACTTTGTGAATATTGTAATTATTTAGTTAGGGTTTTCAGTTTCGTTTCTTGCACATATTATCTTTGGGTGTTCTGTTTTGCCATTACATATTGCAGGTTACAGGTCTGAGGATAAATTTTTGTTTGAAGCCAGATCTAGGCCCTGGAGGGTAAGATCTGGCCTCAGGATCAGTTCTTGCAGGTTTTTTTTTGCTGAAGAAATTCGAGATTCTCCAAGCTATCTGTTTGCTGAGGTTTCATTTAAAATTGCTTTCCAAAAATATCAACCAACAATCTTGCATTCCAAGGGTTTTAAAATCATTCATTTTCAGATCTAATTTTTTTTTTTGAGGGTTTCAATAAATTTGAAGGAGAGCGAGTTAAAAATTTTGTCAAGATTTCTGGAAAATATTTAGAGCTCCTCTCACTCTGCTGCAAATCAAATCCCTGTCTCCTCACAGCTCCATTTCCGCATTTCTCTTCAACATTACTTCCTGCGGATTCCTTCCACGCTGCTCCAGCACCTGCAAACAAAACAAAAATAAAAAAATAAAAATATTTAAAAATTAAAAAATTAAAAAATATTTTGAAGAAGATTAATAAAAAAAATTGAAAATTCATTTTTTATGGTCCATTTTTCTATAGCTAAACGCACTTAATGTTTATTTTGAAGATAGCTATATGAAAGTGATAACTGGTCAACGTTTAAATTTTATGATCATTTAAAGCATTTAATTTTTCTTGAAGTTTAATTGCTGGATCATCGTTAAAGCATTGTGAATTTATTGGATATCTTGTATTGCTTGGGTTATTTGATGATAAATGTTTGTTTTACATGGTTCATATTTCTGCAACATTTAATCATTTAATCATTAACTCCATAAGGCACTGGTCCATTAACTTCATAAAATCAATTAAGTGCTTCTTTCCTCTCGTGTCTCCCAACCCAACTGGTCCCCAGTTGATCATCCATTATCCCATAGGGTCTACCCCCCTTAGCCGCGGGAGACAGGCTTAAACGGAGAGATCGGGGATCAAGGTGACAACCCCCGGTCTGAGCGTTGTCGTGACATTCTGTGCGACAACAAGTTCCATCCAGTTCTCGGTTGCCCCCATTGATTTTGCCCGGACGGATTTTGCCCATAAGGGTTTTTTCCGTAAGGGTTTTGTCCGTAGGGATTATAAGTGTAACCAGATGGTTGACCCTGGTTTTGACCACCAACGACCCATTGATTACCAACCTGGCCAACAGGAGCAACATACAGTTGCTGAAAATTCCGATAAGGATTAACCTGTGGCTATTGATAATTTTGATATGGGGCAATTTGAGGTTGTCCTTGGGGTTGCTAAGGGTTTTGAAAACCATATGGCGGCTGAGCTCCAAACTGTGCCTGGGGTCCAGGCTGCATTTGATAAGCAGGTTGGGTTTGAAAGCCAACTTGAGTTTGGAGATCAGATTGGGTCTGGAGCCCAGACTGGGTCTGGAAACCGGGTGGAGCTTGAGAAACAACAAGCGTTTGAGTGTCCGGTTGAGCGGGCCCATACGGATGTCCCTTCGAGAACGAGACTGACCCATCTGGCTAGAAGGTTGGCCTGGTTGAGATTGAGGTTGACCCATTTGCCCAGAAGGTTGAGCTTGCTGGGTAATGGGTTGATCTTGCAGAACTAAAGGCTGACCTAACTGACCAGATGGTTGAGTTGGCTGAACAATTGGTTGGCCTTGGTGGATTTGAGGCTGACTTACTTGTCCAGAAGATGGACCAGGTTGGACAGTAGGTTGGCCTTGCTGGATTTGGGGCTAACCCACTTGTCCATGGATGGACCAGGCTGGACAGTAGGTTGGCCTTGCGGAATTTGAGGCTGCCCTACTTGTCTAGACAGGTGACCTTGTTGGGTATCAGGCCAACCTTGTTGGATGTAAGGATGTCCTGGTTGACCAGAAGGTTGCCCGAAGTAAGTTAAAGAGAAACCACTAAAGGCCGAAGGTTGTCCTTGTAAGGGTTGTCCTTGTGGGCTAACAGGTTGCTCGTAATACGACTGTCCATAAGACGACTGCCCGTAAGACGACTGACCTTGATAGGGTGGACCTTGAAAAGTTGAGGGCTTTGCTTGGCCATCGTGATAACTGGTCGGGCCCCAAGCAACAGATAGCGGAACGGAAACCTCAATCGCAAGCTGAGATGGGATGGATCCAGTGTGATAAAAATCGGCTCCTCGAGAATCATAGTAATGAAACAGATTCCGCGGATCCGGATTCTGAAGAGCATGCATGTATTGGTCATACGTCCACCCTGCCGAAATGGAACCGGAAGAAGGTGAGACACTATTGGTGGGATTAACAACTCCAGCTGCCGACGCCGACGGACCACCACCAATAGGACCAACTAAAGTTCTGGCAATAGTGGTCGCTACTGAAGATATAGCGATGACACTAACAGCGGGAGTTGAAGAAGCCACACAAATAGTCGGAATAGTTAGGACAGATGTGACAGTCACATTGTGAATCTGGGGTGTGAAAGGTTATGTGGTCGGAGTGATGGTATGAGACCACATGGAACTTGTAAGGGGAGATCTGGAACTCATGATATCAGCCAAAGCATGGTAGCGTAAAGGCAATGTGATACCAAGAGGGGTGACACGGAATGGTGAAGTTTCCGTAGGTATAGGGATTTCACCACTTGCCATCAAGGTCTCTTCACCAGAGACGGGGTTCGTCTCATCCATGTTAGAGGAAGACATCGAGACCGAAACACCAGAAGGAGTAACGGGGAAATCTTCTTCAGAAGGTTCCCAGACAGGGTTCCAATGAATATCGTAAAACTCATCTTCCGGAGCACGAGAGTTAAGTGGTTGAATACTCTGAATAACTGGAAGAGTATCGCTAACAACTGATACCTCAGAAGCGACAGAAGATGCAGAGCCTTGGTCACTTGGTATGGGAGATGGGATTGGTGATTCCGCCAGGGTGATTTAACTCAAAAGTTCTAGGGAAAAATAAACGAGTAGGGAAAACAATCCTATGCAAACTGAAGCGCAGTCAAGACTTAACAAGGTAAATGTGAACATGGTCGAAGAAATTTTATGACACAGGAACAATACTTAACCTTTTCATTTTTAAAGAGTCGAGAAAAGGACAAAAGATGACTCTAGTCGCCTTCAAATATTTAATGAGCCTGAAAGGGCAAGTGCTTAGATGATCCTTTTCTTTTAGCGAGTCGAGAAGGAACGAAAGTGACTACTCTGAAGAACTAGGCAAAAGGTTAACCAGACAAACCGTAAAACTGCATATACACCTTGGTGATCAAATGAAAGAGAAATGACCAAGGACTTTCCGTACGGCAGTCAATCTTCCCGAATGCTGTGTTCGGTGCATTACGGTTCGCAAGGCGGCAGACACGGCTTCCTATGAATGTAGGATGATAACCTAGTGGGGTCTCCCGATATATACTCGACGGTATGGACAGCACAAGTCCGTACTAGGTAGCTATTGAGTCACAAAAGGAGGAATCACCCAACCTTAAGCGAAAGCAATAGTGACTAGGTTTAATGACGTCGGAGCACGTCTCTAGCCTAGACCTCTAAATAATGCTCATTAAGTTCCAATGCGTTGTTAAGTTCATTCATTTAATTTTAGAGTTTATCTTGAATTAGGTTTCAGATTTTAGGCCCTACTGTATGTATATCAAAAACCCTAGGATGCAACTAGAATGAATAAAGCATCTTTCATTTCTAATACCTACTTAAGGAAAGATAGAAAGTTCGTTCCCAAACCAAGAAAAAATCAAGACAAGCAAATGCAAGCATTAAGAAACACAATGCATTAACACACCAATCCTACAGTGCATCGATACTACTAATGATAGATTTTAAAATTCGCTTTCCAATTTCTCAAGCATGAAAATTTGAAATGCAAATGTACCTTCACTTTCGTATACTAAATGAATGCAATCTTTTGATTTTTTTTTTTTTTTTTTGAGTTTAAAGAGACAAACAAGCAGGTGCGAACTGATCGATCCAAACAATTGTGATCTATGCTTGGTAGTTAAGAAATCAAATCAATATAAAAAATTGGTTCAATAATCGACACTAAAAATCAACCAGCAAGACGCAAGCAACGAAAAAGCCTCAAGCAAATTAATAAGACAGTTGCGGATGAACCTTGGATAGACAAGCAACCCAGACAAATGGTTCAAAAACTTGAAAGAGCTAGGTCACAGGGCCTAAAAGCACAAGACTCACTCAATGAAAACCAAAGAGACAGTACCCTAACCAAAAGCAATCAAAACAAGCTGATGGGAGAGAGGAAAACAGTAGGGGATAAACAAGACTGGTGGATTCATGAGGTGAAGTTGTAAAAACAACTTGCACAAGAATCGTCGCGGGTATATAACCAGCAACTTGTGACGATAAGTGAATCGTCGCAAGGGTGATGACAGCAACAGAGCGACGTCGTCGCAGGGATACACCTATCTTCCGCGACGTGCCAATTTCATGAATAGTTGCGATTGTATGACAGGGAATCAGTGACGCATAGGTTTACAAAATGAGGATAGGATGACGTCGTCACGACTATCAAACTTTTTCCAACGACGAGTTTGAAAACAAGGAAAAACAAGTGAAAACTCCCAAACAAACACTAGGATATTCTTCCAGACAATAAGGGGAATTCCCAGATAAACCCAGGCAATCAAAAAACTGAAGGTGGAAACCCCAAAAATCCAGGAGACAATAAAAAACAAATCAAGGGTAAACAAGAAGATGGCATACAAAGGACTCCTCAGCGGAGTCGCCAACTTGTGATAAAGGAAAGTGTTCCCTCTGCAGATAGAGGCAACCCCTCTAGCCCTAGAGTGGGTCTAGTCACAACAAAGACAAAACAACAATTGATTCCCTTAAATAGTCATCGTTGTAGGCCTACCTCAAACCAGTGGTTGATGAAGTTTCCGTTGTGTTGCTCCAATTTCTGTTTCTTTCTCCTAAGTGAGCAATCAACCTAAAACACCACATAAAAACAACAGAGCACGTAACCGAGAACAACAATGATCTTTTTACTTATAAAATCAAGAAATCATAAGTTATCAAGTAAATTGTACACAAGATATAGGAAATCATCATTGATTGTATTAAAATGAATCAAAAGCAAAGCTTACAACCAAGTCGTGACGTCACAAGCCTTCTTGGAGGGTCCAACCAGTATGTTTCTTCAAGCATTCACTTTCAAGAATGGATCTCCCAAATAGACGATATTTCTCTTTCACTCACAAGCTCTAATACAAGGTTAAGGCACTGTGCAACCTCTTACCAAACTATTAGCAATCCCACACTTGTCACACTCACACCAAAGCTATCTACTTAGTTTCAAAGCAAACTTAAAAGAACTAGCCAACACTGCAGAACTAGCATATCATAGCAATGGTGAGTGATTTTATAGGAGGAGGAGTTTCCATGAAATGAGGGAGAGGGAGCTTATCCTTAAGGGACGTTGCACAAGAGGCGGAACCACCATCCTAGAGGAGGAAAAGAGACTGAAACTGACCCAACAACCAGCTCTAGAAACACCTAGAAGGCCGACTATTCGAAATTTTGAACAAATTCGCCAAATCTGGGTCATCGCAAGTCATGAACTAAGGATCAGCGACGACATTGCAAGGAGGCAATGCGTTCAAATGAATCATTGCTGTAAATAGCTGGGAGCTTCGCGCTGAGCTCTAAAATCGCACCGTCGCGGGAAACATGTGTACCTTGGCGACGATGTCGCGATGAGACAGTTCATGACAAGGGATCGTCGCATCTTTTAATGTCTTATTAGCAATGATGCAGAAACTTAGGAAAAAGGGTCAGTTCTTCAGCATCAGAGAGCACTGTTTAATCTTTTTGCATAAGTGGGAAGATATGGACATGTGTATTTGATATATGACACAACAGAGGGACTGAGATGAGGACAGTGACAAATTACTGTGTAACAATTCCTAAAAGCTTTCTTCCATCAGCTGGGAAACATCCCTCATAATGTCATGGTTGTAAGGGAGCATAGGTGAAGTTATTATGATAATCTCACTGATACAAGAGGCAAATGTAAGTCTGACCCCTTAAAAAGTGTGCTCCAAGAATCTCTGTTGGATAAGGCAAGCATTGTTGGTTTGAGTGCCCAATTCAGAACCCTCAAATCTGATGGGCTCACCTTACAAAGATGTGAATCCATTTTCTCCAGATGAAGGGGGGTTTTCGTGGTCATCTTCATGTTCTTCAAATTTGACCAAGTGCATAGAGCCAATGTCCTACCTCCAGTTCTTTTTGCAAATTCCTTAGCTGCTCCAACTGTGGAATAGCATGAACTTCCTTTGAGAAAGGTCTGTTTTTCTGCCTTTCTCTTTGATATATATTGCAATCTGCTAAGGTACTACTGTGTTGGTTTAGGATGAGTTTTAAATACTCCATTTGTCTGTACTACTTCCCACCTAATGTGTAACATAAGACAACAATACAAGGCTACACCAATGCAAGACACAACCAATATCCTAAATACATCAAGAGTACATAGGTCATGACAATGGGTATAAAGCTACAACAATATAACTACTTAACATATTGCCAAACCTTACCACCACACTACAAATAATATTCTGACAACAATCTAGTCATAACTTTGCGATACAACAATATAATGATGTGTACATCAATGCCCTTACACTCAACCCTACTAGCATATAAAAACAAAGCCAATCATGACAATATCCTCTCTCAATGTATCTTTGTGACAGTAGCAAACTCACTCCCTCAGCAGACAACAATTTTGGTGGTAGCAACACTTCAATCTCTCTCTCTCTCTCTCTCTGTCTCAAATAATCAACCATCAATGGCAAATGCATATAGCACCATACTCACTTAGCATTACATGGATTCAATATAAAATATAGGACATGTTTTAAGCTCAGCCCATGACAAAGGCTACAACAATATGATCTCTGGCCCCTGCAAAAACACACTGTTAGCAATACAAGCACAGTAGCCAGACAAAATTCTGTCAATTCCCTAATGCTGAGCTGCAATCACACAAGCTAGCAACTCAGATATGGAAAATGCAACAATCTAAAAATTTCAATGTACTAATACCAATCACAATACGTACACTGTCCTCTAACCTCAACCAGCAATAAAAACTTTGTCTAGTGCACAGGGTTCTTAGTACTCTGCTACAAGTGTCTCTATTGTTTCAACACATCAATCAAAATGTACTTGCAAAATTCAATCCAATGCTCAATCAACCAATGGTCCAACCATCGATATCTGCAACTAGGTAGCTCTGTCTCTACACAATACTCTGCTACAGGTATCCAACGTACAACATTCCTCTAATAGAGGTCTCTCTACCAACAAAATACAGAGCATCATAATCTATGATTCGCTGGCATCATCATACAAACCCACACTACAACAACATCATGCTGTGCATTTGATACTCCGACATGGGCTGCCAATCCTCCATCACATTCTACAACCACGCGCTCTATACACAAATCTTCTACTATAGCAATTTGGTTTGTAGTCTTTTTTGGTGGAAGTCTAGGAAATCTGAAGGCAACAACTCTCCACTTATAGCAGCCTTCGCACTGTTAACCAAAACATCACAATGTTGGTCATTTTTGAATTCCTGCAAACTTAGAGATCTGAATGTTCCTTGCTCTTAGCAGCTCCAGATATAGTAAATTTATATATAGACTCAGTTTGGCAGTGATCTAACTGTTGTGGTGCAGTCTCAATGAAACACACTTGGCAGATTCAAACATTGGTGGTCGGCATTGCCCATTGATCAAGCACACAATTTGACTACACTTAATTGCTCACCACATGGAAATCACAATCTATGCTTATGCTCCATCTACCAGATCATGTCCCCACACAGCAACCAACCATTGCACCAGTCTGCACTCAGAGTTTCACTAGTTCACACCAGCAATTAGTCCTCTACGTGGCTCACCTCGACCTGCAACTCCAATAGAATTTGATTTAGAGCAGCGTTCTTGGCTTCCTACGTGCTTTGTCTACCACGAATATAAACTTGGCTTTGGTCTTCCAAGATGATATTGCTGCTTCCCTCACAACTTTTTCCTTACGTTGTAAGTTTTGGCGGTTGGTCACCCAATTGTGTCCATGCACCATACTAAGTTACCAACGCTCCAACACTAATCTTTGTTTGTTGCGCACACTAAGACTCTGAATTGCATCAGTCCATGTGTACTCAGCACCATATCACATATCATCAATACAAATTACTTTGTTTTGAGGAGCGCACATCATCTATAGACTGACAATCCATCAATTTCCCACTAAATGCACACATACCCTTATGCTCTCAGGTTTGTGGATAACAGTTTGGCTGCCACAATGAACTTGGATCAAAGATGCAACTCGATCACATAAGTGATCACTTAGACTCACTCACGATTGGCCAAATCGATCCACCTCCTCAGGAAGTCAATTCCATCATAATTAACCTTGTATTCGCACAGTGTAACATGATTCAGTCCACGAGAATGGCAATATTATTAACGGCTCAATACACCCACCAAGACCACTCCATTGCATTCTTCCATAGCATATTGACACTTCAACTAAACTTGAGGTCTATCAACCTTACGCATTGGCATTTGAGATTTGGCATAGCTCTTATTTGTGATTTGGTCCTACCAACATATCTCAGCCCTCCTGGTTAAGTTTTATCGGCTTGCATCCAATGTCACTGTATTACCACTGTATTACGTGGATCGACCCTCAACTACAAGATGATCCACTTTGCGCTCGAGCACACCTACAACTTGCCTGATTCCTTCTATGACGCTTGGTCCTGGGACTGTTATGGAATTCGACACCTTGACATATGATCGACCTGACATTTGATGTGTAGTAGTGCAGCCCATGTCAAACCATCTCTCAGCGTTCGACCCCATGACTCATGTTAACCATGCAATTGACTCTTTACGTTGAGTCGGCCTCACAGAAAATCATTTTCTGCCTCAAGAATTTGGCCTTAAAAAAAATCAAGCAATTCAGTCTCTTTGATTGATGCAATTTAGCCCCAGCAGAAGGTGAGATTCGACCCCACCTCTTCAACGACTTTGGACTCTTTTAATTTAATGGTTGCAATTTTGAATTGAGCTTCAATCTGCGAACTGATAAGTTGGCCTGGTGCAACTATTGGATTTGACCTTTTCTCCCTTGATATTAATTGGCTTTAGAATTGGAAAGTCAACACAATAACGATTTTAACTCCTGCAACAATTGATAAACCTGGCCCAACAAATTGACAAGGAAACCCTCAGGCTGGCAAGAGCACCAACTCTGGTACCATTTTAATATCCTGTTTATGAATTTTGACGTATTTCTTGGGATTTCGTTACAAATTAGTTAAGCCGTAAATTTTATATATTGAACCACACAACTGCATCAGGAAATTAATGGCAAAGTATGTAATAACTACAACTTAGAATAGAGAAAGAAACACATGCAATAAATTCTCAACCTTATTTTATTATTATGGAATCAAAGATTACATGCTGAAACAAACACTAGAAATGGCTGATGTGATGACCTCTAGAAAATATGCTACAACACTGAATCAGGCTTCCAAAATAGAAACTAGAAATCAATAAGAGCACCTGTGAATTCTAGATGAATTCACCAAGGGATGAAGTGGGTTTTCATCCACTCTCACCGGATCACCCAAGGGTCTTCGTCTTGGAGCTACGGAAGCTAAGAACCTGGCTCTCTATACCTCACCAATCAGAAAATATAACAAATCCCGGATGTCCCAAATAATTTCATCCTCCTTCTTTTAAAGGCTTGATAGATAGGTCTCCAATCTTCTAGAAGTATTTTATTTTGATTCTTTTAATATTATTCTAGAAGCTCCCCCTTGTCTTCATGAATTTTGATTTTATTTTAGTTTACTTAAGTCACTTTTGGTTTTTTCCCTTCAATTAATCATTTTCCCCTTCTTTTATTTGACTAATTAAAATCATTTTCAATCTAGGAAATTGGTAAATCGCCCACCATACTTTCTCTGGCCTCTAGAAGTCACTTCTCATCATCCCATCCTATAGATCTTCTCATTCTGGTTCCAACAAGTTATTACAATAAGGTGTTCTATCAAATATTCCTATTGGAATGCCACCTTAAGCATAATCAATTAAATTATGCTCAATAACAACCTTGTTTTACAAGAATTATCAAAATGTAACGAAACCAAAAGCAAGTTTTGCGAAACAAACCTTGATAATGGAATATACCAAGTGAACATCTTCAAACCCCTTAAAACTCCAAAAAACCCCTTCAGGACCTATGATTACGTAATATTGTTCCTGTGACTTGGCCATCGCGTACCTTGGAAATCTATCTTGGCTGTACCATAGAGGAAACTGAAAATGGCGACATTACAATCAAAACCTCTATGGGACCTATGATTACGTAACACTACTCTTGTGACTTGGCCATCGCGTACCTTGGAAATCTATCTTGGTTGTACTATAGAGGAAACTGAAAATGGGGACATTACAACCTTATTGAGGATGCATGACATATCCGCAACTTTGTACAATATCGTACCAATGCCTTTACAATCTACAAAGGGTACGCACAACTATCATTGTTGAAGATTGCAATTACACAATTTTCATCTGCATTCATCATGCTAAAGTGGTTGAGGGAGGTCAAGACTGCGCTTGGGGCCATGGTTATTTCAAATTTTTGGTCTTTTTGGAGAAAGACAGCTCAAGCAGCCTAAAAAAGAGTCAAGGATACAATGTTATATGATGCTTGGTGGGAGAGGGTAGATCCTACTATCAAGATCATGGACCCTACCATTTCTTTGTTACATTTTGCGGACACAAACCAACCCATCCTAGGAGAGGTTTATGAGGGATGGGATTCCATGATTGAGTCTTTGAGGACCATTAGTTTTCTAAATGAGTGCCTTGAGTATGAGACATCAATAGAGGACTTCTTCACCACCATATAGGATATTCTTGTCAGTGGGTGGGACAACAATTACACACTGTTGCATTTCTTGGCTCACTCATTGAATCCAAAATACAACAACAATGAGTGGATTAATGGTGGATCTTCATGTAGATTCCCTCACATGGATGGTGAGATTTCACAATGGAGGAAGGATGCATTGAGATGGATATTTCAGGATAGAGCATCCCTTAATGAGGTGGAGGATACCTTTGCAGAGTTTTCCACTGGCACTGGGAGATTTGTAGGATATGATGTGATTAGAGACAACGGGATAAGAAGCCCTATGCTTGGTGGGAAACTCATAGGGCAACATGCCCTCCACTACAATAGTTAGCCATGAGGCTCCTTTCTCAGGTTACTTCATCCTCTTTTTTTTAGCGAGATGAATTGGAGCCCATATGGGAACCTGTGTAGTTTGAAGAAGAGAAACCTTGAGCATTGCAGGGAAGATATAGTGGTGTATGTGCACACTGTTGAATTTGTAACTATGTTCAGTCTTCATAATGTACATTTGGTCACTTAATGTAATTGCATTTATCATTGTAAAGCATATTTATAAATGCTTGAGTCAAAAGGAAATTTGTTTTGAGTCAAAGTCCGATTGCGACTTTTTAAAGATGAAAAATTAAATTTTTGAAATGTAAATTTTGGATCCAAAAGTGACAAGTTGGCTTCCCTCCAACTCAAGTTGGCCCGGGCCAAGAGACACATCCATTCACTCAGGGCATACTACTATATAAAGTTAGCTCGACCTCTTGGGCATTTGTATTCTCTCACACAAAGTTTATGGGAAAGCAAGCAAAGGAAAAGAAGGACGAAGAAGAAAGCCAAAATATCTCTTTTCTCTCTCTCTTGCAACTCACGTGTGTGGATAGTCTCTCTCTGTGGCTCGCATTTTTTGGTGCAACTGTTGCAGGGGGCTGAAATTTCTGGGTTACTAGGGAAACTATTGCAGGGCCGAATTTTTTTGGGCAATTGGCTATTGTAGGAGGCCCAAAATTTTCAGTTAGATAGGCAAAGTGAGTGCAGGATCAGATTGGGTGACTTGATTGCCAAGTTGACTATATTTCTAGGTGTGTTTCTCATTGAACAAGAAGAATTTCTATATTAGAAAAGGTTGTTGGGTTTTTCCCCTCTGTGGGTTTTCCGAGGGTGAATCTTGTCTTCTTTTGAGTGATGTGATCTCTACTATGCCACTATTCTTTATGGTCGAATTTTTGAAGTATAATTGTTGAATGATATATTGGAATAATTTAAAAGAAGATCTACATCAAAAGTAATTATCAGAATTTCAGAAATATTGTGCTAACCCTAATGGCACTAAGAAAATCAACATGGTAGAGCTTTGGTGAAAGAAGGGAACACTGGGATGAACTTGACTAAACCCTAGAGAGAATTTCATTCAAGTCCTTGTATATTGGTTTCTATGGCTTCTTTTATGAAATTTGAAAACAAGCTAGAGGGAGCATCTAATTTCAGAGCTTAGAAAGTTAGAATAGGTATTCTTGTATCCAAGAACAAGGTTTTGGACATTGTGAAAGGAAAGGTTGTTGAACCAGAAGATGATGCAGGAAAAGAAAACTTCAAACAGGATGACATCAATGCTATGAGCAGTATAGTGGACTCAGTCAGAGATCATTTGCTTCTGTACATTGCAAAACATGATACTTCAAAGAAGATGTACGATGCCCTAATGAATCTCTATATTATCAAGAACGTTAGTCAATCAATGAGCTTGAAGAATGTAACTTCGAGATACAAGGATGACTAATGATGACACTGTGGTTTCTTACTTAGTAAGAATTTCTCAGATAAGAGATCAAGTCAAAGCAATTGGATAATCCATTCCTGATCAAGAACTAGTGATTACAACACTCAATGGTCTTCCTAGGTCATGGGATGCTTTTGCAGCAGGGATAAGCAATTGGAAGGAAACTCCTACATTTGAACAACTATGGACATCAAGTGCTCAAGAAGAAGCAAGATTGATGACTAGAGATCATCGAGATGAGGAAGTTCAAGCCCTTATAGTTCGTTTCAAGAACAAGGGAAAGAAGAAGTTTGGACCTTAACACAAGAAGTCGGGAAAATGATCTTCTTCCTCTAAGAAGAAGAAAGACTTGTCAAATATGTCGTCATGAATATAGACATTTCAAGAGAGATTGTCCTAACATGGCTAATAAAAAGACGAGAAAAGGGAAACAACATGGTTCTGTGGTAGATGTTAAAGACAAAACCAAAGAAGGCCAAAGGTGATAAGGATTTCTTTTATTATTCTTCTTTGACAAGTTCCCTTGCAGATGATGATGACATATAGTTGGTAGATAGTGGAGCATTAAAGCACATGACCAGAGAGTGTGGAAATATTTCAAAAATGATAAAAAAGAAGTTATCTCAAAAGGTTGAACTAGTTGACAATAACAACTATGTAGTTAAAGGAGTTGGAAAGGAATCCATAGAGCTGGAATTCGGTAACAATGTACATCTCAGCAATGTCCTTTATGTACCGGGTTTGAAAAAGAATCTTGTCTCTGTTTTTTGTTTAGAAGATAAAGGAGATAGAGTTGCTTTTGTGGATGGAAAAGTACTCGTTTGGTCCAAGGGCTCTAGTATAGATGATGCTAGGGTTATTAGGATTCGTGATGGAAGACTATATAGACTTGTAAGTCAACCAAATCAAGCACTAGTACATGAAGAAATAAATCCAAATGAATTATGGCACAAAAGGTATGGACATCTTCATTTTAGAGCATTTCCTGAGTTGAGTCAAATAGTGTCAAGGGTTCTTAAACTATAGATAAAGAATGATGGTGTATACCAAGGCCATGCTCTTGGGAAAAACATCAAGAAATCATTTCCAAACAGTGATGACAGATCTAAGGAAGCTTTGGACTTGATTCATTCTAATGTGAGTGGTCCGATGCCCTTGAAATCTGTTGGTGTTTCGTTGTACTATGTGATATTTATTGATGAATTATCTTGTCAGACATGGATATATCTCTTGAAGACTAAGGATGAGGTATTCCACAAGTTCCAGGAATTCAAAGATGAAGTGGAAAGCTTGATAAACAAAATGATCAAGATACTAATATCTAACAGTGGAGGAGAATACACCTCGAAGGAGCTTGTTGCTTTCTGTAGGCAGGCTGGGATTAAGAGGGGACTGATTGTCCCCTATAATCCTGTACAAAATGAAAGAATTGGTCCATTGAAGAATCTGTCAAGGCCATGATGCATGATTTGGACATGCCATTGTTCTCATGGGGGGGAGCATCACAAACAACTATGTACATTCAGAACAGAAGTAATAAATTTTTGGAATGTATGTTATGTCCCCATTTTTATTTTCCTCCATATTACGTTAAGGTCTGTTTCCAGGGCAGGGGATGGCCAAGTCAGTGGAGCAGGTTTATGTCATCAGGGGTTCTGATGGAGTTTTGAGGAGTTTTTATGGGATCTGATGGCATTCGCTTGGCATATTTCATCATCTACACAATTTTCCTTTCGTTCCGTCGCATTCCGACAACTTTAAGAAAATAGCATTATTATGAGGCTTAACTTAATTAATTATGCTCGAGGTGGCATTCCAGGGAGATTAATTGATGGAACACCACAATGTAATATCTCGTTGG
Source organism: Pinus taeda (assembly GCA_000404065.3). Classification (NCBI taxonomy): domain Eukaryota; kingdom Viridiplantae; phylum Streptophyta; class Pinopsida; order Pinales; family Pinaceae; genus Pinus; species Pinus taeda. The sequence continues at coordinate 38,704 of APFE031592978.1, forward strand.
AACCGGAACGAGAACATATACAGATGGGATGCTGAGAAGTGACTTCCAGTGGCCGAAGAGAGTATGGTGGGCGATTTACCATTTCCTTAATTAAAAATAACTTTAATTAGTCATTTAATTAAGGAAAAATAATTAATTGGAGGAAATGGGCCAAGAGTGACTTAAGTGGAATAAAATAAAATTAAAAGGTCACTTAAGATAAAGTCAATGGAGGAGCTTCTAGAATAATAATAAAATACTAAAATAAGATGCTTCTAGAGGCTTGGAGATCTATCCATTAGATCTATAAAAGAGGAGGAGGACATTTGGAGATATCTTGGATTTAATATTGTTTCTTGTATGAGAGGTTGAGAACCCGGTTCTCTACTCCATTGGTAGCCCCAGGATGGAAACCCTCGGGTGATTTAGAGAGATTGGGCGAGCACCCATCCCCCCTTAGTGGATTCATTCAGAATCCACAGGTGTAGTGATTGATTTCCTGTTTCAGTTTGGAGGTTGACATCAACATTATCACATATCTTGGAGGGTTGTTCCAGCTATTGTATTGGCATATATTTCTATATAATAAAGCTGGCTTTTGATGTTGTTGCTGCATTTCTCATTGTTCCTCAGGTTGTGATATTTTCATGAGATCTTCGTGCAATTTATGGGTTTATTGTTTCTATCAAATTTTTGGTGTTTGGATTTTACATGGCAATCTTCTGTTAAGTGAATAGTAATTTTACATGAGGTGCTTGTTCCAAATTTATTTCATTTGGGACATTATAGTGGTATCAGAGCTGTGCATCTCGCCAGCCTGAGGGTATGTTGCAGATCAACTTCGAGGAAAGATCATAATCGAGGGTTTAGGCCAAACTGCTAGAGACATATTCTTGCAAGCCATGTAAAATTGTCTCCCATTTATTAAGCATGCGACAAATTGACGTTGTGAAAGACGCTGCCATCAAATTATTATAGGAGTTGTTGCTTCATTAATAAGTCAAATTTTATATTTTTTGAAGGGCCAAGTTTATTGTTGGACGAATATATTTCAGTTTTTTTTTTTTTTTATAGAGTAAATATTTCTTGGTCGTGGTCGTAAGCCAAGGCATTATCTTTGCATGACGTGAATAATTTTGTAGTCACTTTGCAATTTTGATTCTGCAACGAGTTCATGGGCTTGCATTCGCTGTGCATAAATTGATTATAGCGGATCTGTCATTCACAACTAGTTGACTGCCAAGGTATTGCTCATCGAATTCATTTAAAAAGGGGGCCATCTTTGATAGGATTGTTGTGGAAATTGTGTGGGGTCCAAAGTTGCCCATTCGAGTCGCCAGACATCTGCACAAGTTGTGTGAGTGAGCAATGCCGTAATCCACCAAGCCACCGTTCGAAAAGGAGTCGCTAATTTTCATCATGCATCACGTCGTGTGGGGAAGAAAGAGAACAAATAAAAGGTGTATTTTATTTTCATTCATTTGGGATGTAGAAATTCTAGACTACAAACATCGTGATCGCATGATCTCAGGAGCCAAGAAAATTTTATTTTGAACCCAAAGTTGAAGCAAATTCAACCGTGGACCTGGCGTTGTATCGAATCTCTGTTTGTGGTAGCTTGGATGTCCTTAGTGAACTAAGGCTGCGTAGCAAATCACTGGAGGTTGTGTGCGTTAAAAGGTAGTGGAGAAGTGCGTATGATATATATATATGTGTGTGTGTGTGTGTGTGTGTGTGTTACAGTGTGAAAACCAATACATAGAGAAGTCAATTGTTGATCCCACATCAGATCACATCATTAGTACCGGGACACATCCTCCTCGGCACCTATGTGCAACTGTGTGATTTGTTGGAGTATTGCGCTAGAAAGATTGGACAAGGTTGTTTTGTTGGAGCTGCCATGCCATATGAATCACAAGTTGTATTCCCATATACTTTGCATGTTGAAGGTGGAGTAGTGAGAATTGTTTGCCATTGGGTGGCGTGAGTATGATTGAGGGTTGTTGTTGGTAGTGTTCATCGTTTTCACTAAATGATAGCGTTCAACGTTGTCGCTAAATGTATAACTGGCGCGTGAGGCAAGCATAAACAATTTTGAAGGTGTCATGTAGCTTTGTTTTGAATTGATGGACATAGTAATGACAAAAGATAGAGTGTGATAATTATCTCTGTAACAAAATTTCATGCTGGAAAGTTGTACAAAGGATCTTTATATTTCCAATAGAGATCCTATCTTCATCTTCCAATTCGTGGTTACATTGAAGACTACCTCACTGGAGTAAGTTCCAGTGGTAATGGAGCAAAGGGATCATCCTTATCTCAAGAGCAGAACGATCCACTTTCAATATGGTCACTGTCAATTGAATGCAATTTTGTTCTAAAGTTGTGCCTTAATATCAAGCGTTGATGCTAAATCTCGCCCTTGGGCGACATATTTTTGGTGGGGTCAAGTTTGGTGTCTTTTACTAACTAAGCAGTGTCGAGCTCATTCCAAAACTGAATCATAAGAGAGAGCTGCTATTTTTCCAAAGGTTAGTTTACAGTGGCCCTTGCAACAACCTCATTTAGCTACTTATCCATGGTATTTCATGGATGATTTATGAATTGGTTTTTTAATTTTAAGAAGCCTTTTTATTGTGATATGATGCATAGTGATTACATCTGTACTATTGAATCTACTATGGTATGTTCATGGGCACCTATATTCGGCATTAAATATATTGGAAAACCCAAAACATAAATTAAACCTGCAACAATTTTTTTTCACCCAATTGTTTGACTGGGAAAAATTCCACATGCTGGTATTTGGTACTTGCCATTTTTCAGTGAAATGTGGATCAAATCTCCCTGAACTCCCATGATAAACCAGAAATGGAAAACAACAGACCCTTCTCAAAGGGGGCCTATGCCATTCTTTATAGAGAACCACCAAAGGATGTGCAGAAGGGGTAGGAAACAAGTCACAAAATATTTTCACTTGGGACAAATTTGAAGCACATGAGGGTCGCATGGAAAGTCCTTTTCAAACTAGATGCACTCCTTTCCGAAGTGAACCAGTCAGAAGGGAAGAAACTAATTTGGGCCCGAAGACCAACTATGTTTGCTCTCATACAACACAAGTTCTTGGGGGAACTTTGTGAAGGGGTTAGACTTCTGGTTGCATCGTCTCAGTAACATTATGAGGTTGACTGCACCTATACCTCCTTACATTGATGACATAATGAAGAGAGTCTTCAGACTGGTAGTAGAGACGTTTTAGGATTTGGATAGTAGTGAGGGTTCTACTTTTGGGAAGAAGCTTGACATTCTAAAAGACATGGCCTTGGTTAGATCTTATGATATCATGCTTGATTTGGGGTGTGATGACTTGATCCTACAAATGTTCCAATGCTTCTTCAGCATTAGGAAACATCATCTTGACACAATCATAACACTCATGCAATCCATCTTGTTATCATGTATGAAAGGCCGTGATGCCATTTGTCGGGAGTTGCAGTCTCGATTGTTGTTTGTTTGGAGGAGAGAGCAGTTGGTCTTACCTGCTGCTTATGAGCTAGCCGAAAGGTTGGTTGAGTAGAACATTGGGTTTTTCAGGAGACAATTGACTAGGGAGGAGCTACTCAGGTTTGGGGGATCATGTAGTAGGAATGAGCTGAGGAGGAAGGGACATTGCTTCATCTGAAGGGGACCTTAGGGACCTGACCATTCATGCTTGAGTGACATTGAAGAGATGACAGAGGTAGAGCAGGTGGGGATTTTTTTTTACCTTCAAGGTGAGAATTCTTCTTTGGACGAGTCCATGGGTTCATACGAGGATGCCCTTGAGGAGCATGAGTCATGTGGAGTTGTTGACAATAGACCCAATCTATATTCGGGTGTGTATGATGAGCAGTCAGGGAACCCTATGAGGGACATTCAGGATGATGTGTCACCAGTGATGAGTTAGCATGAGCAACATAGATGGAGCATGAGTTAGCTGAGGAGGAAGATCTGCACAGTATGCACGATGAGCCTTTTGGGGAGAGCCAGTTGGAGGTTCATATTGAGGCTGTGATGGAAGAGGATTAGAAACCACCCTTGGGGTCAACCATTGATGAGGAGCAGGGAGATGTACAGACTACAGACAACTAGCAGAGTGGCAGTATCTGCAAATGCATGTCCTCAGGAGGTGTTGGGGTTTGACAGGACAATTTCAGAGGAGATTGGGGGACTGTAGGAGTGTGGAGTTTCTTATCAGACGAGGGAGATGGCAACACATCCATCTTTGGGACTACCCATTGATGAGGTGCAAATAGATGTAGTGGCAGCCAATAAAGCTGCAACATTTTCAGGCAGTAGCCCTCTCTAGGAGTAAATAGATAGGGCTTGCAGCGCAATGTACCCACTTTTGCCCATTATAGGGAGAGGGGCAGGGTTTCTTGGACAAATTTTGTTGGTTGATCGGGCAGAGCATCAGGAGTTGAGCATGGAATAGTATCAACCTAGTAGACGTATTCCTCACACAAGTGTCCATACATTAGATTGGCGAGAGATGATGAGTTGGTATCCTATTGATGATATGATATTCTTAGTTAGGGGCATAATGGAGCAGGGACCCTTAGACATGATGGATACTACGTGTTCTAGTTAGCAGTGTGATACAGGTCAACAACTCTTCAACATTTCGCCTCGGCATAAAGAGAGCAGGATTAGCATTAGATTGAGTCAGGGGTTGGATTGGAGAGAGTTGATGAGTTGGTATTCGCTTCATGGAGCAACAACTTTAGCCAAAGACAAAGCACAGTCTTAGCCAAGGGGCTTGGGCAATGATTGGCCATGGTGGCATTGGGATCCATATGGATCTACTAGTAGCAGGTTGAGTCAGAGATGGACATGGGATCTAGGTATTGGGGGATCCAGTCATGTTTCGATCGCTTGGAGGCATGATGTGGACCAATGGTTCATATGGGATCCTGGTATTAGTTTGCAGATGCCTTTACAGTGGACAGGTACGGATTGCTTGAGGGAAAGCATTCTTGGGGTGGGAGGATTTGTAATGTCCCCATTTTTATTTTCCTCCATAGTACAACCAGGGTGTATTTCTAGGGTAGGGGATGGCCAGTTCAGTGGAGCAGGTTTATGTCTTCAGGGGTTCTGATGGAGTTTTGAAGAGTTTTTATGGGATCTGACGGCATTCACTTGGCAGATTTCATCATCCGCACAGTTTTCCTTTCGTTTTGTCGCATTCCGACAACTTTAAAAAATTAGCATTATTATGAGGCTTAACTTAATTAATTATGCTCGATGTGGCATTTTGGGGAGATTAATTGATGGAACACCTCATCGTAATTGCTCCTTGGAACCAAAATGAGAAGATTTACATGATGGGATGCTGAGAAGTGACTTCGAGTGGCCGAGGAGAGTATGGTGGGCGATTTACAATTTTCCTTAATTAAAAATGACTTTAATTAGTCATTTAATTACAGAAAAATAATTAATTGGAGGAAATGGGCCAAAAGTGACTGAATTGAAATAAAATTAAACTAAAAGGCCACTTAAGATAAAGTCAATGGAGGAGCTTCTAGAATAATAATAAAATAATAAAACAAGATGCTTCTAGAGGCTTGGAGATCTATCTATCATATCTATAAAAGAGGAGGAGGAGATTTGGAGATATCTTGGATTTGATATTGTTTCTTGTATGAGAGGTTGAGAACTCGGTTCTCTAATCCACTGGTAGTCCCAGGATAGAAACCCTCAGGTGATTTAGAGAGATTGGGTGAGCACCCATCTCCTCTTGGTGGATTCATTCATAATCCACAGGTGTAGTGATTGATTTCCTGTTTCAATCTGGAGGCCGACGTCAACATTATCAAATATCTTCGAGGGTCGTTCCCAGCTATTGTCTTGGCGTATATTTCTATACAATAAAGCCGGCTTTTGTTATTGTTGTTGCATTTCTCATTGTTCCTCAAGATGTGATATTTTAATGAGATTTTTGTGCAATTTATGGGTTTATTGTTTCTATCAAATTTCTGATGTTTGGGTTTTACGTGGCAACTTTTGTTAAGTGAATAGTAATTTTATGTGAATTGCTTGTTCCAAATTTATTTCATTTAGGACATTACAATGTATGACTTCTGAAGAAGCATTCTCTACAATGAAGCCAAAGGTTGGTCACATGAGGATATTTGATTATCTTGTATATATTCATGTTCCTAAAGATAAGAGAAACAAGCTTGAAGCTTTAGGAAAGAAAGGCATATTTGTTGGATACAACAACTCATCGAAGGCTTATAGAGTATGCATTACATAGCAACGACGGGTTGAGGTCACCCGAGATGTCACCTTCGATGAGGAAGAGTCATATTGGAAGTCTAAGGAAGTTTGTAGATTCCTTGGATGAAGTGAAGTAGGAGGCCTCAAGATAGGAGCATTCGAGTTCTACAAAATGTACCGTGTTACCGCTCCAATCTAGTAGGGGTCCTAGGAGGGATTCCAAAGGGGAAACTACTAGACCAAGTGGCAACAATGGGACAAGGACCCATTGTCACCTTAGTCAATGTCCCCTGCTTTTTATAGAATTTTTGTAGAACCCTAACTCTGTAATTTTAACCAAAAAATATAAAGCCCTAACTTTGTAATTTTAACCAGATAGTAATTGAAATTTAAAGAAACAATCAAATTGCAAGAGAATACATGGAAATCGATTGAAGGTGTTTTGGAGTGTTGTTGTTCCTGCTGCTGTTGCAGTTATCAAATCGCCCGATCTATCTATATGGTCCCCAGATCGAAAAGACAACTCTTTTCGCCCCGATGCCCAAAACTCCAAGAACAATCAAGCTCAATGTCTATGACTCTATTAGAACTTCTTGCTCAGTGTCTCTCAAACTCCAAAAAGTTTCCCATGTGAAAATTTTTAAATAGAAATCTTACTATAGTGATTAATATTATTTCTTCTACTTATTATCTCATAAATAAGTTATTCACAGTGTTCTTACTACAAATATTGAAATATATTCTACTGCAGCCTTCACAATTAAAATATTGTAGAAAGTAAATGCAAGGAAAAATACTAGCACAAATACAATCACAATGACACATTTATTTTTGGACAATCGTCCTCGGAAAAACCCAATGTGGGAAAACTGGTGCAACAGATGAGGGTTTCTTTATTATTCTTCAGCAAAATATCATGTACAAAGTACAACTAGAAAAACAGGAGTGAGAAAATTTACAAATGCTTCCTGACAAATTTCTGATCCAAGTGAAGTACCCTTATTTCCTCTTAATCCCTTTGGGTCCCTCTGCGACAATTTTCCCACACTGGCCTAGTGTCTAGCTACCCCCGCAGTCCCTGCTTCAACCTGCCTCTACCCTGCCTCTTTCTACGTCAACATGTTCCTTCTCTGCGTCTTGTTGTGTTGTAGTCTTGAAGGATGCTGATGCCCTCTCTACCTTTCTCACTTGCAACTCTCCCTCTGATTCGATTTTCTCTTGTTGAACTTCGACCAGTGAGAAAATCGAACTTACTCGAGGAACTGAGTATCTGCCTCTGGCGTGTTCTCCAAGTGCCCATCAAGTATTCTCTTATAATCCTCTCGTTGATCAATCAACGAACCATATTAGATTCTAATCAATGGCTAGGATCATATTGACTTAATCTTCGCCTTCTTCTAGAAGTTTCACCCATAGTTTAGATTAATACCCATTAATTAGTTTAATTTCCTAAGTTTAGACTTAGGGCCCCATTAAAAACAATTGATTATTTTATTAAAACTATTTCTAGCTGGAATTTCCCAAAACGATTTCTGGGTATTGGATAATGCATGTGTCTAAGTGTCCATGCAAAATTTGAGACTTAGAGCACAATTGATGCTACCAGAAATCAACACTCCCTCTTAGCGAGGGATGTGCTGTAGTAATGCAACCTGCCGAAGCATCACTCTGTTCTGTAACATCTCCCTCTGCGCTAGCTGATTTTTGACATCATGTCCACCAACTCCTGCACAAATGATGCATCTATGCTATTGTTGACCTTGTCACTTGTCAACATTGCATCTGTATTGCAACTCCCTCTATCATTGTAAATGAGAAGTCACATGTTTCTGCTACTGAAACAGATTCTTTACCATACCCATTTGCTCTTTGAACTTAATGAACTTAGCTCTTCCTAGAGCCTTTGTGAGTATGTCTGCTACCTAATCTCTTGTGGGGACATACTGCAACTATACTGCGCCACATTGAACACAGTATGTGATAAAGTGACATCTGATATCAATGTGTTTTGACTGATCATGAAATACTGGATTCTCAAAGAGTTTGATACAACTCTGATTATCATAGTACACCTTGGTCGTTTCCATCCTTTTTTTGAGCAAGCTCACAAGCAGTTTTGTAAACCATATAGCTTCGAATGTCGCTGTGCTGGTTGCCATATATTCTACTTCTGCTAAGCTCAGAGATAACGACTTCTGCTTCCTGTTGCACCAAGATATCATCCTTGGTCCGACACTGAAGTAGTACCCTGAGGTACTTTTTCAGTCTACTGAACTACCTGCCCAATCTGCATCCCTGAATCCATTCAATCTGACGTCCTCCCCTCAGGAGTATTTCAACCCATATCCAACTGTTCCACGCACATATCTAAGAATGTGCCTAGTTGCCGCCCAATACACCCTTTTTGGTTCTACTGTGAACTGACTAAGAGTGTTGACAGAAAAGCAAATGTTTGGCCTAGTGTTGACCAGATACATAAGTGACTCAATGCGCTATCTATACAAGGGGGGGTCCACTTGTCTCCTGATGCAACTATTTTCTTCCAGTTGGTGATCATGGAGTAGCCATTGGTTGATAGTTCTGCATTCTGAATCTCTTTAGCATATCTTCCTTGCCCAAGGAAGATCTCCCCATTCTTCTGCCAAATTTCCAATCCCAGAAAATAATGCATCAACCCCATATCCTTCATGTCGAATTTAGAGTCAAGATTCTTCTTACAATCTTTTATGAGCCTGGATGATCTTGTTAAAAGCAAGTAATCCACATATAATACTAGAATAAGTGGCTCATTCTCTACCATCAAATAGTCCCTACATCTACCTGCCTCTGCGCTGCCTCTTTTTGCATCAACCTGTTCTTGCTCTGCCTCTTGCTGTCTTGCAGTTTCGAAGGATGTTGATTCCCTCTCTCCCTTTCTCACCTGCAACTCCCTCTCTAATTCGATTTTCTCTTGCCGAACTTCGACCAGTGAGAAAATCGAACTTACCCGGGTAACTAAGTATTTGCCTCCGGTGTCTTCTCCAAGTGTCCATCAAGTCTCCTCTTATAATCCTCTTGTTGATCAATCAACGACCCATATTAGATTCTAGTCAATGGCTAGGATCATATTGACTTGATCTCTGCCTTCTTCTAGAAGTTTCAACCATAGTTTAGATTAATACCCATTAATTATTTTAATTTCCTAAGTTTAGACTTAGGGTTCCATTAAAAATAATTAATTATTTTAATAAAATTGTTTCTGGGTGGAATTTCCCAAAATGATTTATGGATATTGAATAATACATGTGTTTAAGCCTCCCTGCAAAATTTGAGACTTAAAGCACATCCGATGCTACCAGAAGTCAACATCCCACAGTCAGAAATAATACCTTCCTTTAGTGCTCCTCCCCTGCCTTCGTCTCCTTGACTCCCTTATATGCCCAAAATTCACCGACTCCAAATCCTTCCGTTGTCTGTTTTTTATGTTCTAGCATCCTCTTTCGCTTTTAGAGTCCACTACCTTCATAATGATATGATGTATAGGTTGAATTTATTTATTTAGTTTACTTAGGAGTTAACATTATTTTATTTAATTAAATTTTTAACTAAATTAATTTTAAATAAATTACCTTTTTTAGAATTTAAATAAATAATTTTATTTATTTTAATCAAATTAAATTGGAAATTAAATAAATTTACTTCACAATTCATTATATTTTATATTTATTTTGATTAAGGATTATCATACATATATATGTATATAAGGGTGGTATACATATCATGTACCTAATTTGATATATTCGTTATTTTTTGGTGAGATAGGAATTTATTTCGATAATCAATTCATTACCCTAACTTCGACATTTTCCAATATTAGCCAGTATGTATACTAGTGCAATACATGCAGTTCACGCATATGTAGCTATCATATGGATGCCCCGTATGCATGCTATAATATTCACATTTTGTTTGTAATTGTAGGTGGGTCATTACACTTTCACTGATGGGAGGTGTTCGGTATAAGGGAAATCACTATGAATGATATGTGAATGATGGGATAGTGATTTCAAGAGCCCATTCACAGGAGAGACTCAAACAAGATTCCCAAGAGAGGATGGTCTTCTAAAGTGGCCCTGTAAGATAAGGAATAATAAATGTATGGGACCACAAAGAAGCCCAAGAGGACCCAAGCACGGCCTAGGGTTTCAGGTGAAACTTCAAACAAAAGATCTAGAACAAGCAAGGGAGAAGAAGAGGGTCAATGAAATTGAATTTGACTTGAGTTTAGTGCAATGACCCTTGAGGAAGCCACTAACCAAGGAAACCTAGGGACAAGAACGATGTTGGAGCTAGGGCTTGAGATATTTCCAAATCTAGCCGTGGAAAATTCTTCAAAACTTGTGAGGGCCTAGGGAAAATCCCAGCGCACATGCAACCCAACTCGCTGTCACAATGGATAGCTCCAATGAATTTCGCTTGATGCCCTAGGAGACCTCTAAGGTTAGGGCTTAGAGAAAGGAAAGATTGGTGAAAAGAGATAATCTTTATGGTAATCACCAAGGATTAGATAAGTGCCTTGCCTATTGGGAGAATGGAGTCAAGAATTCCATTTAATTTTAGACCTTTTTCTTAATCAAGGTGTCCAATATGCAACTTCGCTAGTCTAGTAGGTGCTAGTTAGGTAACAGGTTGCACAAGTAATTTACACTTCGTTTTGCAAAGATAGATGGAGTTTCAAGGTTGAATCTTCAAAGATACTCGTAGGAACATTCACCCTTATTTGCCCAATGAGTAACACATGCAATAGATCAAGATATGCTAAGTGATTCAATATTTTCGCATTAATTTAGAGCCCAAGCAACATCATGATGCAATATTCCAAAAATTAGACATATAATGAAAAATTTCACATAAAAGATAAACTTATATAGAAAAAAGAGTATATCCATCCATCATGTTTGCAAGAAAGAAGCTCCAAGATAGAATAGCAACAATCCAAATATCAAAATGCATTAAAGATCCTCCAATTCGTCCATCAATAGGTAGTGCAAATTTCTCAAGAAGAGAAAGATACAAATCCAAGTGACGATGATGAATTAAATGATCCTTTCATCAATATATATGATCCTCTAAGGGATTTGATTTGCCTAATTAGGACTAATGATGCCCCTAATAATAAAATAATGTACAAAAAAACATCCTTTGGTGACAAGCCCACCAAATAGTTCCATAATTGGAAGAATAAGCCTCTCAAGAGCACCAAAATGGTAATAAAATAGCTAGGAGAGCCATTTGAAAGGCCTAGTGAAGTCCTTCATGTGCCAAAATGAGTGGAAGGGCTCCAAAAATAGTGATGAAGGGGATGGCCCCTTGATCTCCAAGCAAATGACCTGTGGTGCTCCCAAGTGGTTATTGGGGCACAAAATCATCCTCATGGGTCTCCAAGTGGATTGAAAAGGCTTATATCCCATCTGCAAGGGTTGGAACAATGATGCAAGCCTCCCCTTTGTATCCCATGGTACGACACAACCTCATATGGGCCCTGGACCATCTACCAAGTGTGTGGTGTAAGTGTGTAGCTGACTGGGCAAGGTGGTCCATGTGCATCATCATCATCAAACAAGTGGAACACAAGCGAGCAATGAAATGTTTTAAAGGATCCCATGGCATGGAAATCTTCTCTCTGCTATAATGGAAGCCCATGGCTCTCAATGCACACCCTACAAATGCCAATAAGACCCTTTAGACAGCTTGGACCCGGTATAGGGAGACCAAACCCCCAAGATGAAGACCCACTTGCAATCCTATATAAGATCCAATGTGTCTCTTGACCTTCCAGTATAACAAATCATTAGTGTAATTGAACAAATGAGCTTACAAATCATTGAACCAAGTGGGCACTTCATGGTGGCATGCCCTTCCATAATTGGGCTTTAGAGTGTACAAGTGTTTGCAAGTTCAAGAGGGAGGTTAATCAAGGACCTATTAGGTGGTTTCAACCTTTAAGGGAGTGATAGGTCCATGGTACATCTGTCCTATGGTTGGTGGCATGTGATATAAATTATAATGAGGGAACAGAGTGGGGCATCAAGGGAAGATTCCAAGCCACATGCCATGGAACAAGGGTAGCTACGATGAGGAAAACCCACTCTTGGGTGTATTGATGTAGGAGGGAGAAATCGTGGTATATGAGTTACCCTTACCTTTGTTTTTCCACCCTTCTTCATAAATCTTTTTCCTTTTATTGATTTTTCTTTTATAACTGCTCGGGGCTCTAGGGTATGAGAACATGATGCGATTGAAATAACAACGAATACCCCCTTAAGGTTGAGCAGTTCATTGGTTCTATTAGCACTTAGTAATTTTCTGAGGTTGCAGAAGAAAATCACCAAGGTAACCACAAACCAACTTTGGAAGTTGGGATCTAGCACTGCCACCTTCAGAGAGGGCTCTCTCTGTAAGATTTAACTTTGTTTGGTTGAATATTAGGCTAGTTATGAAGTTTAGGGTTTGATTTGTATTTGAGTGGTTGGTTGATAACTTAGATTTCCATTGGGCTATGGACTCTGTTATATAAAATACAAATTAACTATAGTATCTACAGATAGATCTCGGAATGCAAGGTAGCCAAACTGATTGGATTCTTTAAAGTTTGTGAAATGGAGAAGAAGAACAGAATAAGGTTCACTTTAAAATATAGAGCATTGTTACCTGAATTCTATATTTAAAGATCAGAAGAAAACATAGAAATTATTCGTAGCCGGGTGCAGAGTGTAGATTTAAACAAATTTTTCCCTTTCTTTATCTATTGAATAATTTAGATTTGAAAACAAAAATGTGCTTTAAACAGAGAAGTATAAACACATAAAACAGATAGATGTACTTCACCAACAACTTGACACACGAATCCTGTGAAAGAGCTTCTGTATTACTTGGAAAATCTGTTGATGCTTCAAAAAAATATATAATAGAGTTTCTTTGTACAAAAACCAACCTGTACTACTTCAACAATTGAAGTATTTATAACTAATTCACAAAAAATTTCTTGTTAGAATGACGATGATGTATCTACAAAATAATAGGACCGAATTAAGCTAACTTATTACAGTGCAATTAGGGAAATCGAACTGCCTGAAGTGGTGGCACTGAAATGAAGGAACAACTGGATATCTGGTGCTGAAATACTGTATGTGCTGTAATGCTGAGCTGTGCCACTGAAATTACCTTTTACTCTAGTAACTCACAGAGTTTATCCCAACGTTGTTTGCTTGGGATATTCATCTTCATTAACTTCCTGTATACTTCGTCAACTTCAGTATACCTGGCAAATGTCGGTCGGGTGGTGAACAAGTTCAGAATTGCATACTGAATGTCAAGATCATATGATAGTGCTTCCAGGAACGCCTTTCCTGTCACGCTGAGTCTTCCAGCTGTAACTTTTGAGCTATCTCTTGCCTTGTTCATAATATCCTCACTATAATTTGGGCACCTGCTGAGCTTGTCGTTAATCACTAACAGGTTTGGAAGTCCCTTCTTGTAGAGAGGCTCCAGCTTAGCAAAGAATCTTTGTATACATGTGTTCATGTTTTGACCCTTCTCTTCAAGTTGTCTCATCAGATTCCTTTTAGTCAGCGCCTTTCTGACTTCCAAAATTGTTTAAGTCCTGTCTTCAATTTCTAATTCTTCCAGTTCTTAACTATTCTTGGAATTTAGAAATTTGATAAGTTCAGTGGCTTCATTTGGTTTATCTCCTAGCTGCTTTCTAACTTGCTCAATGGCTTCATTCGACCTTTCAATAAGCTCCTATTGTTCAAAAACGATCTAGATTGAAGGCCAAATTTCTCCCATGTCTTCATTAATCCTTTTCCAGATATTTTCCTTCACTTGTGCCAATGTATTGCCCATGGGCACAGTGTTTCTCCATTTTCTGTAATCTTTGGGACAATGTCTGGGACTTTTGTGTTCTGTCAAGTAAGCATTTTCAAACCTTGTACTCTGCTCCTATAAAACTTTTGTCTCCAACTTTAGTTTCTTGAGCTCTTCTTCCTATATGACATATTTTCCATAGATTGAGCTAACTTTATTGAGTCATCCACAACTGATGTGGGAACACTGTTGAAGGTGATGTTCCTGCTATAGTGGTTGTTGTAGAGACCCCTGTTTGCAGTAGAAATGCAATAGGCACTGCATCGAGAGGAACAACTACAAGTTGTGAATTCTATTCCTTTTCCTTTATTAGCTTGTCCATTTCTGCTTCCATTGCTTCAATCTGAGCACCTTGTTCCATTAAAAGCTTCAACATTTCTTCCTTTTGTAGCTTTGTCTCTCCAAGTTCCTTGGCCTGGGGTCTTCTGTTGCTGGCAACTTCAATGTATTTTTTCAATGCTGCAATTTCAACATTCTTCTTTCTGATTATCTCCTCCGTAGATTTTGCTTTGTCTAGATCGAGGCCGACTTTGACCACCATCTCCTCCAACTATTTGATTTTGGTATCTTTGGCAACTGAGGATATTTTCTCCAATTTGAGTTGAGACTGCACATTATTTAGAGTAAGATGTAGTTTTGAGGCGGTGATAGCAGTCTGTGTGAAAGTAGAATACACCTTCTCTCTTGCCTGCCTGTGCATATCTATTTGATCAAAAGGATGGACATCCTTTGCCTCAAATTCAAAAGTGGTTTGTTTGAAATCTGCTGTGGACTTAGGTTGAGTGACCTGGGCCTGCAAGAATGCCATATGCATTCTTCCCTTCTCTGTATCATATGCTGATATGAGTTTGTGCTCAATGGAGGAGAATTGCTTTATGAACTGAGTTGATGTGTTATCATGAATGGCCTCATTCCTCTGCTTAATCTCCTTGTATCTCTGAAAGATGTCCAATTGTCTCTGCTCTGTAGATGTTTCTGGTGTCTGAGGGACAGTAGCTGCAATCTCTTTAGTAACTGAGGAAGATGATGGAGATTCTGTAATACCACTATCCAACCTGAAAGTCTTCAAGCTTGAGAGTACAATAGTGTCTTGTGTGTCCTCTAGTGATGGAAATTCTATTTTAGAACCTGAGCCTGCTTTAAGCTTCTTAGTATATATTTTGAATTCCTTGGATGAGACTTCAGTGACTGAAGAATTATCCTCTCTTGCTCTCTTATCTGTTTTCTCTTTGGGTATGGAAGTCTCTGATGCTATCCTGGAAAGTGCATGTTCCTCGGCCTCCTGCAATGTATCTTCCACCCAAGTGTGCTGGTTCATATACTTTTCTATTTCAGGTCTCTGAGTATGCACATATGGTGTAGTTTTTTGTTCCACCCTCAACTTGGAAATTACCCCAAAGGGGTCATAAGACCAAGTGAAGTTGAGAGGAAAGTTCATTTGTTTCAGCAGGAGGTCGGCTTCCTCTCCTACTGCTCTATTGTTGCAGATGAAGGGTCCTACCTGTGTCTTGGTTTTGAATTGTGATTTCTTCTTGGCTGCCACGAAATGGATGCTATCGAAATGAATTATTTGTCTGATGTATTCCAAGGCAAATATCCTCATTGGCAAATATTTGGGTAGTTTGTATGGTGGAAGCGTTGAACCATACACTCTAATCTCTGTGAATGATTGGTAAAGGTACCAATCCCCTGCTTAGACCTGTTCACTGAGTTGCAGAACCAGAACCTTTTGAATGTCTTCACTGATCCTCGGAACCTACTGGCCACTTAACAAACAAGTGACTGGATACACAAATTGGCCTATGAACTCTGAGAAGTTGAATTCTTGTGATTGTTTTTAGGTTAAAGAAGTCTAGAAAACAACTGACTGTGGCTCTCCTTGGTTATCAAGTTTTTGCATTGAGAATGGAAACTTATCTGTTTGGAAAAACATAAACATATACGTAAGAATTGATGAATATCTGAACATTCCTTCAGTTAAAAACTAAAGGAATTATTCATGTATTACATTTGATAAGAAGTGACCATAGTCAAAATTGACTGATGGTCCTTCTTCTGAAGAAAGGGTGGAGAGAAAGCCTAGATTAGGCTTATCTACCCACTCATCTGAATAGTAACCAAGAATGGATGACAAAACATAAATAATCTCTCTTGTCCTTTGAGGGAACATAGAAGAGGGATATGGGGGATTTTTCTTAGGGAGTTGAGAGTCTTCAAGGAGGAAGATTTCAAAGATGGCAGCTCTCTGGGGGAAAGTTAATTTCTAGTAAATTTCTCGGAGAGCTTCAATGGAGAAAGGGGAGAGGGAATCACAGTGGGGAACCTGCAACATTTGATTTATGTTGTCAGCTGTGATGGTGAAGAGAATTTCACCATTTGGGGAGATAATTTCCCTCTTGCTTGCAAGGTAAGAGGCTTGGCATCTTAGAAAGAACTCTAGAAAATGATAGGATTGGGGAACAACAAACAGAAGGAGTCTGGATTGCCAGAGGTGTATCTCATCAATTTGGTCAAGGAAATTATCTCGAAACCAGCTGCGTAATTCGAAAAGGTCGAATTCACACTGTGTTTCGACGATTTTGTAATCTCTATCTGCGAATGGGGTATGGTCTAAGTTGATGGGGGAGTGAGCATCATATTGATTATGGGGGCAGTTTTAGGTGCCATGGTGGTTGCAGTCTAGAGAATTGAAGACGGTAACAACAGTAAATCATTGGGTGTCCAATAATTGGTGGGAATTCAGAGTGGTAGACCTCTGTAAATTTATGAATGATAGGCAATAAAAATGTTGCAGCAAGTTTAGAGCATAGAGGGGCGGGAGCACTATTGAATGAGTGAGGAAAGAAAGGTGTAATCACAGTGATGAATCTCATATTTATTAGCCACAAATAAGCTTTAACCATTGGATTAACGGTCTTCATCGGGCGTTAATTCCTGTAATGGCATAGGCAAATGGATAGGGCATTTATGGAGGTTGCAACGGTCTCCGAAGTGGCAGTAGGGGATTGGTGAGTGAGTGGTGCGGGACTGTTGGCGGGAGTGACGGGGGTAGGGACAGGGGGCGTGACAGGAGTGGTAGTCGTGATGGGATGTGGAGATGACGTATGGTGGGAAGTCGAGGTAGATGGGATGGGAATACCGCTTTCGGTGGGGGGGTGGCGGTATTCGGTTTATGGAGGGGGGGTACGAAATCACTTGGTAGTGACACGTCGGGGGGCGGTAAACGACTTTTCAGACCCCCGCCCCCGTGTTGTTAAACGTTGTCGCTTTGGGGGGGTCCGAAAACAATCGTGTGTCGTCGGATGAAGGTTATGGGAAATCAGTGATCGTGAATGTGGGGAGGTTAACTCTCGAGGGCCTCGCCACATGTTTCGGGTGCATGAACATAACCCAAGGTCCAAAACTTTGGATAAGGGAATACTTCAAACTTTATACATAAAAATCTTCATTTTCCTATTCTAATGCTACCTGAAAGCAACTGTGGGTGCATTTGAGTATGCAAACTGTTACACAGTAAAATGTCACCACCATCATGTCAGTCTCTTTACTGTGCCATAAAACCACATTCACCTATACTCATGCTCTTCAAAATGGCTTAAAAACCCTTTTTGCCTAAGTCAAATGGATCATCGCGACTGTTAATGAAATAACCGCGCTGATGGGCGGAGGCCAGTGTATCTGTTGCGCTGCCAGCGCGGAAGCACACGTCTTTTCCGCGCTGGTCCCATTTTTACGAACAGCGCCTCCTCCGTTTGTCCTTTTCGCGCTGACCGGACTTCTTCTACAGCGGTTGGCGATGTCAGCGCGGCAGTTCACGGGTTTTTCGCGCTGATCCTGTTTGGGTGAATTTGTTCCAACAACCAGCCTTCCAGATCCCTCCAGAACTGGTTGTTAGCATTGTTGAAGTCGCCATCCTTTCTCTGGCATGTCTGTTCGACTGACCACCCACTTTTCTTGGAGGAAAGCTCATCCTTTGCCTATTCATGGAGACTCCTTCTCCTTTATAAGCCTCCTCCATTGCCCATGAGCAGCGAGTTTTGGGGTTAGGGAGTTAGTAGTTTGGAACAGATAGAGACTTTGATTGAGGAATTCTTTGTACATTTTAGTGCTGCTCTTTGTAGGCCTTGGTGTGTTGTGTGAGGATTGTTTTGAGCTTGAGAAAGGTCATAAGCTTGTTGCCTTGTATGTGAGAGAGAGACCTTTTGACTTGGGAGATTTGCTCCAAAGGTGAATGCTCGGAAGATATGCTGGCTGGACCCTCTAGAGAAGGACTCAGCGTCAGGACTTCGGTTGTACCTTACTCTATTTTCTGTTAATAAAGATAGATGACTACTCTTATGGTTCCATTTCCATTTGTCCAGTGAATGATTGATGTAAATTGTATCCTTACTGACTGATACATAGTTGTTGTTAGTAGAATTTACGCTTGTGTTTTCTCTCTTTTGCTT
>APFE031592978.1:64610-202473 GCA_000404065.3 Pinus taeda
GGTGTAGCATTGTTCGATTGTTGCTAGACCCCTGTTGGGCTAGTAGGGATCGCCTCTATCCGTAGAGGGGATTTACCTATACAACACAAACCCCTTCAATTTTTTATTATAAGAGATAAAGACTATTTATTTCAAACACTTAAACTAATCTAATCAACTAAATTAATCTAGATTAAACAGTTGGATTAACATTATTCACCTATTCTACCTATCTAATCTTAACCAAGATTAAACTGTTTGCTTAAGTTATTCATTTTAACCTAATTAACATAAATTGAAAATCGCTTGAACATGATTAAACTGTATGTCTCAAGCAGAAAAGGATTGTGGCATTTTGAACAAGCTGGACACAATTTCATCAATTTATTCTTTTACAAAGCCAGAAAGCTAGTAGTGGCACTTAAGCTAGCATCACTTTCATGTTTATTCATTTTTTGTGGGGTTCATTCATCATTTCTTTTCTTTTTTTATTTTTTATTTTGTATTTATATTCTCTTTTCATTTTTCTATCCCTTTTTTTTGGAAATCATTTGTAGAAAGCTATATTATTTACAATCTTAAACACTGAAAACAAATACTCAATGATCATTGATCCTATAAATTATAGGACCTTAACAAGTTCCTTAATGATGTCAGGGGGCAATATGAGGGGCCCTAGGAATCATGGTGATGGCCATGATGATAGGGGTAGAGCTCATGTTGGCTTTTGCCAACGTGCTAAATTTGTATGACCCAACCATATTTTGTATTTTATGGTACATCTCCTTTTAAGAGTGGCCAACTATGTTTTTTACTTTCTTTTTAGTTGCATCAACCTCCAGGGCATCATTCCAAGCTCGACCCCAAGTTTTTACAAGGGGAGGGGGAGGCTAACTCCTTGTGGACTCAATGAACAAATGTGGACCTGGGTGGGAAATATGTGAAAAGGGGTCATAATGAGCGGAGGGTAGTGATGTATGTAGTGTTTTGAAGCGGGACCATGCAACCATGATCAAGATTTCCCATGTAGTGGCACTCCTAAAGCTAGTAGCCAATAAAGGAGATCCCATGTGACTAGGATACAAGGTTAACCACCGAATTGGACAAGGGGACAAGAGTACAAACCAAGCCCATTATTTCCGCTGAATCCCCCCACTAATCCATGCGCAAAAGTGTCCATGATAAGTAAGCAAAAATAGGAAACTATATAATGAAAGCCATACCTTCAGGGTTGGAAGGCCCACCTTCAAACATACGATCATAATAGATGGATGAGGAAGCATAATGGCTAGCTCAGGTGGCAGAGATGGTGGCACGAAGAGCTATCTGGTGGCTGCAAGGCACTGTTGGATGCCAGTTGAGGACCATCTAGGAGACAATTTTCTCCTATCGGTGTCACCCACAGGTGGTGGATTACATTTGGCTCCAACTGGGACATGATCTCTCAGTAGAGTGCATAGACATACTCGAATGGGGAGGTCATAAGAACATTGACAATCTCTTGGGACTGCAGACTTGTGGCCTACACATCAAAGATTAAGCACATGGGGCAACATGTTTTTACAGTGTCTTATGATCAACCATGCTTATGTTAGGCCATAAAATCAACATAAATAAAATTTGTTCTAAATCTAAATGAATCTAATCTAGCATGATAAAAGAATGTGATAGTTCTAATGCAAAAATCAACATGTAATGCATCCTACCCTAACATGCATATAATTTCTGGCAAATACTAAGTGTAATCATAGAGCCAATGCAACCAACATATCATTAGATTGATATAAACATGCTTGCCTATATGATTACTTGTGCAATAGATCCAAAATCCATCAAAATCCATCATAGACACAATCACATGGAGGATGATGCGGGTGGGAGGTGGGAAAATACGATATCCATATGATATAAAAGGAGTCTTGGATGAGTGGAAATATACCAATTTAGAGGTTCAGAGGCTTTCTTGCAAACATATAGTGGACGAATGAATGACCAAGCTCAAGAAATTCCTATCACGATCATTGTTCATAATGTTATTCTTTGTGTATGCCACAAAGTCATGATGGGAAGGGAAAGGGGACTAAGGAAAAGGAGGGACACAACAAATAGGTTGGTCAATGTGATGGTCACATTGGAGAGGATCAATGATTGTGTACTCATAATCTTGAGGGTATGTCTGAGAAGGGAAAATATATCTAATGAGGGCCTCTTCCTTGCCATCATACTCAGGAGGGGAGACGGTTTATCAATATTAGTGATGGTATGAGAACATGCAAGGCAAGGATTCATGGATAATGTAGCCATGCCATTGGGATCTTGGAGAGGGCGTGGGAAAATAAGGCCTTTGTCAGTGTCATGATCGGTATCATAAATGAGGCTTGCTACTTCCAATAAACCTTCTTCTTGGATGGGAAAATGGTGATCCTCCTTTTCAATGGTGTGAGTAGATATATCATTATGAGTAATGTCCTGGAGAAAAGGGGAACCAATTTTAACCTGATTTTCCTTATCAGTATCATAAATAGGGTTATGGTCGAAATGATGGTTGATCACATTTTCCCTTGTTTCTGTGGAAGAATTTAGAAATGTTGATATTACAAGGATCTACAACAACCATATCCTTTAGTGTCCTTTCTTGAACGAGAGGCACTACCTCGTCACTTTCATCTTTGTGGACTTTGATGGGGCCTTCATTCATACCAATTCCCAAATCAGGATCTTCCAAAAAATGATCATTTGCTTGGTCATCTTGGTTTTCCTCAAAATCATCCTTATTGTCAGGTAAGTAGGACTCTTCCTTTGGGGCTTTGTCATATGTAATGAGAGGAGGACTATCCCCAGGAATCAAAGCGAAACTAGTAGCCTCACCCTTGAAGGCATATCCCTGATTGGCATTCTTATCAAGATCCGCTTCAAGATTACTTGTCTCATTACTTGGCTCATGTCGATCATGCGGAAAGGGATCTACTTGATCTCCTAGAAAGGGAGCTTCTTTCTCTTGGATATAAAAACCACTTTCTTGGTATGGAATGCTTCTCCATCTTCCTAGGAAGATATCTTCAAATCTATCATACTCACCAACACTTTTAGGGGGAAGGTTATCATACCAATCTTTAATTTGACCTTCAAGTGATAGAGAAAATAACATCATAATTGTATTGCCATTCTCGATTCTATATGGAGCCAAGTACCAGAAGAAATCATCTATGTGGACATTAGCATCTTGATCAAGACTTCCTTTGAACTTGGGAAACCTATTCTTAATCCACCCATTTAGCTCTAGTAGCCTTGGGACTTCTTTATGATCAAGGCTACTATAGGGAGATGGAAGGAGGTCGTAGACCATTTTTTATATCTTTGCATATAGGATCAAATAGAGTT
This sequence comes from Pinus taeda, assembly GCA_000404065.3. NCBI lineage: Eukaryota > Viridiplantae > Streptophyta > Pinopsida > Pinales > Pinaceae > Pinus > Pinus taeda. The sequence continues at coordinate 67,971 of APFE031592978.1, forward strand.
GCCAGGATGAATTTGGGTGCCTTGTTAGATGCTTGCTTCACCCTACAAACATCTAACTTTAAAGTTCAATGAAGAACTAGGGCTTTGTTCTTCCAATGGAGTTACCAAAATGATATATTAGTGATGTCGCAAGGGAATAAGACACACGTCTCGTTTGCCCGACAATGATGCCAAAAATGTTACTGCTCAATCTAGAATGGGTCCTAGGAGGGGTTCCAAAGGGGAAACTGCTATCGGACAAGGACCCACTGTCACCTTAGTCAATGTCCCTTTCTCTTTACGGACTTTCACCAATGGGAGGAGTCTCGATATGAGGGAAATCACTATGAATGATAAGTCAAGGATGGGATATGTAGTGATTTCAAGAGCCCATTCATAGGAGAGACTCAAATAATAGGGTTTACTTTCTCTAGAAGCAAGGTGTGGGTCTCTCCAAGAAAGGCTCCGGGGAGGCCTAGACCTAGGGATTAGAGATATTGCTTGATAAGGGAATGCCCTAGACCTAAGATTCCTAATAGAGGATGGTCTTCTAAGGTGGCCCTGTCAGATAAGCAATAATAAAGGTATGGGACCACAAAGAAGCCTGAGAGGACCCAAGCAAGGCCTAGGGTTTCAGGTGAAACTTCAAACAAAAGATCTAGATCAAGCAAGCGAGATGAAGAGGATCAACGGAATTGAATTTCACTTTAGTTTTAGTGCAATGGCTCTTGAGGAAGCCATTAACCAAGGAATCCTAGGGACAAGAACAGTGTTGGAGCTAGGGCTTGAGATTTTTCCAAATCCAGTTGTGGAAAATTCTTTGTGAGGGCCTAGGGAAAATCCCAGCGCAGTTGTAGACCAACTCGTTCTCAGAATGGATGGATCCAATGAATTTCCCCTGATGCCCAAGGAAACCTCTAGGGTTAGGTCTTGGAGAAAGGAAAAAGAGGTGAAAGAGATAATCTTTATGGTGATCACCAAGGCCTAGATTAGTGCCTTGCCTATTGGGAGAATGGAGTCAAGAATGACATTTGATTTTAGACCTTTTGCTTCATCAAGGAGTTCAATATGCAACTTCACTAGTCTAGGGGGTGCTAGTTACGTTACAAAAGGAATTTACAGTTTGTTTTTCAAAGCTAGATGGAGTTTCAAGGTTGAATCTTCAAAGATACCTATAGGAACATTCACCTTATTACTTAATGAGTAACACATGCAATACATCAAGATATGCTAAGTGATTCAAGATTTTCACATTAACTTAGAGCCCAAGCAACATCATGATGTAGTATTCTAGACATTAGACATATAATGAAAAATTTCGCATAAAAGAGAAACTTACACGGCAAAAAGAGTATATCCATCCATCTTGTTTGCAAGAAGGAAGCTACAAGATAGAAAAGCAACAATCCAAACATCAAAGTGCATTAAAGATATTCCAATTTGTCCATCAATACATAGTGTGAAATTCCCAAGAAGAGAAAGATGCAAATCCAAGTGATGATGAGGAATGAAACGATCCTCTCATCAATATATTTGATCCTCTACGAGATTCAATTTGCCTAAAAAAGTCTAATGATGCCCCTAATAATAAAATAATGTACAAAATAACATCCTTCGGTGACAAGCCCACCAAATAGCTCCATAATATGAAAAATAAGCCTCTCAAGTGGGCCAAAATGGTAATACAATAGCGAGGAGGGTCATTTGAAAGGCCTAGTGAAATCCTTCATGTGCCAAAATTAGTGGAAGGGCTCCAAGAATAGTGATGAAGGGGATGGTCCCTTTATCTCGAAGCAAATGACATGTGGTGCTCCCAAGTGGTTATGGGGGCACAAAATCATCCTCATGGACCTTAAAGTGGATCGAACAAGCCTGTATCCCATCTGCAAGGGCTAGCACAATGATGCAAGCTCTCCCTTTGTTGCCAATGGTAAGGCATAACCTCATCTGGGCCCTCGACCAATTGCCAAGTGTGTAGCTGACTCGGCAAGGTGGTCCAAGTGCATCATCGTCATCAAACAAGTGAAGCATGAGCGAGCAATGAATGTTGCTGAAGGATCCTATGGCTTGGCAATTTGCTCTCTGTGAAAATTCGGAAACTCAAATCCTATTGCACCAACTAGAAATTATTCTCCTAATTGTTAATTAAATTTAACAATTTATTTACTATTTCCTACAACAAATACTGAACAACTCACACTACAATGTACACAAGTAAAACTACAGAAGAATAAACACTAGAAGAAATGCGGGCACACACACATAAATTTACATAGCCATTTTTGGACAAATGTCCTCGGAAAAACCCAACTTGGGAAAACCGATGAAGCCGTGAGGGTTTTATTTTATTACGCAATAGTGAAATTTGAGTACATCTATGGATTCTCAACTGGAAATCCAAAAAGCAAGAAAATCTGGCAGAAATATTCTCTAAGCAACCTCGACACACGCTTGATGCAATTGTGTTGCCTGCACGCGCATTCTGGCATTCGCGTGTTTCTGCACTTGTGAATTCCTGCACTTGCGTTCTTTGTACTTGCACATTCTTGTACTCACGTTCCTGCACTGGGAATAACTAAGCCTCTTGCTACTGCATCTTTGCATCTGGAAATCTTCCCCCAAAACACTGTTCCTGCCCCTCACTTACATTGAGTCCCTCTCTGCCTCGAACTCTTTTGCTACTAGCTCGATCTGCACAAGGAACTGCTGATCAAGTGTATTCTCCAAGTGTCAACCGACTTCTTCTTATAATCCTCTGTTGTGACTCAAACGACCAACATTAAATCTTAATTGATGGCTAGGATTAACTTGAAGTCGATCTGTGTGAGTTTCTATAACATTCACACCTTAACTTAATTAATTATGATTAATTAACCATATTCCCTATATTTAGACTTGGGAAATATTAAAAAATTGGTTAATAATCTAATTAAGTCATTTCTAAGGGGAGTTTCTAGAAATGACTTCGGGTTGTTGGAGATCTCATGTATTCTAGCCTCCCAAAAAATTTCAAGGCTAGAACACATCTAATGCTAGAAAAATTAACACTTGCTCTTAGCGAGGAATGTGTTCTATTGCTCTACTGCACATCCTGTGACAACACCTTGTCTTTGCATCATCTCTTGTCATGCCATTGATGTCTGGCACTGCTTCCCACCAACCACTGCGCAACTTTGATATACGTTGTGTTTGTGCTGCTCCTGACTTTGCTGAACTGCTACCAACACTGCATCTGCACTGCAACTCCCTCTCATCTGTTTCAGCTGCAACTGCAACATCTGCAACTAAAAAGCATCCTAAATACTGAATCATCTGTGATAAGTATGATGCATTTGTCTCTTGAGTCTCTGACTGCTGCTAGTATCTGCGCTGTCACTAAGGAATCTTCACTGCTGCTGACTTTGCATTGTACCACTTGCACTGCTTCCAACTCTGCATTGCGCTCCTCAACATTTGACTGGTACTAAACTCTGCATTTGTCACTCTGGCATCTGACTGCTTCTACTTCCACTGATCCATCTTGCTACTGAATACTGTGGGCCCCCATAGTAAGGTATTGATCCAAGAGGTGGACTCCCTAAGGATCATGCCCAACTGTAGCGCTCTATGGCTACAAAACCAAGTCACTCCAACTCACTCATGGAGGTATGTCAGCAAACATGGTGAAGTCTTCCTCTAGCTTGGAGGAAAGCCTATCGATCTCTGCTGATGCTGCCTGCTAGTCCTGCTTCTTCTCCTTGTCCTTCTTCCTCAAAAGACACTAGGCGTTGTAATGATTGAGCTCATCACATCCGAAGCACTTCACCTTCGACAGGCGCTTATTCTTATTTCTTTTCTCCCCCTGTTCCTGACTGAGACCCTTCGATGTGAGGGCCACATTCTCCTCCTCCTTCACCTTCTTTGATCCGATGTTGCTGCCACTGATGGAGCTCTTTAGCAGAGCTCGTCTCAACTCCTCTTGGTTCAAATCAGCCCATATCCTGTCCCAACTTGGCAAGGTATTTGCCTAAAATACTTTGGATGAATACTTGCCACTCCTTGGAGACACTATTTAGTGCTAATCGCACTAGCTTTGTGGATTGAGGCGCTACACCAACAACTGACAACTGGTCCCAGACCTCCTGAATCCTGGTGAGGAAGGGGTTTATGCTTTCCCCCTTCTGCATTTGGATGAGACTCAGGGTCTCCTCTAAGTACATCTTCCGCTCCTCGGAAGTGCCCTGGTACGGCGTGGAGAGAGTCTCCCACATGTCTCTGGTCGTTCCCTTGGCCGTTATATGTGAAACAATATGATCCCAGACTCCATTTAGGTTCAACCTCTTTGCCTGCACCATCTCCTTTCTATACTCTTTCAGCTGATTTGCATCTGTGGGAATTGTTACTGTTGCATCAATATATGTTTTCAGGCCATATTCATCTAGAAGGAAGGATATCCTTGCTTTCCAGATGACATAGTTGGAAGCCCCATCCAACCTGTCTTGATCATGAAGCCGAGCAGTGGCCATCTCAACAAATGTTGAAAACCTCCTCTTTCCTTCTACTCAACTGTTGCTCTGCTATTTGCATTCCCTTCTGGAGTGAGAAACTCTGCTCACAACGACTGCTGATTTGCAAGGGAAGTCGAACTTCTTAAGACTAGAAGTTTCCTGAGGAAAAATTTCCCTCAGTGTGTGCTCTTCTTCCACCTGACTCTAGCTTTTCTCTAGCAAACTGCTGCAAAAAATATTGTGTCTAGCTAGATATTTGCTCTACAAAAATACTTAGTTGCTCCCTCTGCCTTTGGAATCCCTCGATCTAGAGAGATTGAATTTTTTTGCCCCTCTCAGAAAAATCAAATCTCCTCAAGAAATTCGGCCTCTTGGCAAAGTGACTGCGTTGTCCTCTGGGGTTTCGATCTGCTGCCCACACTGAACAATGAAACTCCTTTCTTCGCTACTGAGATCTTCGGCTAATCATTTGCACTCTGATACCATTTGAAAATTCAGAAACCCGAATCTTATTGCAACAACTGGAAATAATTCTCTTAATTGTTAATTAAATTTAATAATTTATTTACTGTTTCCTACAACAAATGCAGAACAACTCACACTGCAACCTACACAAATAAAATTGTGGAAGAATAAACGCTGGAAGAAATGCTCGCACACACACATAAATTTACACAATTATTTTTGGACAAATGTCCCTGGAAAAACCCAACTTGGGAAAACAGGTGCAGCGGTGAGGGTTTTATTTTATTATGCAACAGTGAAATCTTAGTACATCTATGGATGCCCAATTGGCAATCCAAACAACAAGAAAATATGGTAGAGATATTCCCTAAGCAACCCCGACACTCGCGCTTCCTAAACTTGTGTTGCCTGCACTCGTTCTGTCTTCACTTGCGTGTTCTTACACTCACGTGTCCCTGCACTAGCGTGTCTTGCACTTGCGCATTCTTGTACTCGTATTCCTAAACTAGAAATAACTAAGCCTCTTGCTACTGTCTTTCCAGATTTGGAAATCTTCCTCTGCATCACTGCCCCTTGTTAGTTTTTTTAGCATTGGATGTGTTCTAGCCACAAAATTTTGTGGAGAGGCTAGAATATATGAGATTTGCAAAACTCAGAAATCATTTCTATAAATTCCAGTTAGAAGTGACTTAATTAGATTATTAGTCGTTTTTAAAATATTTCTTAAGTCTAAACTTAAGGGATATGACTAATTAATTAAGTTATGGTGTGAATGTTCTAGAAACTCACACGGATCAACTTCAAGCTAATCCTAGCCATTGATTAAGATCTAATCTTCATCGTTGATGTCTCGACAGAGGATTATAAGAAGAAGTCGATGGGGCTTGGAGAAATTACTTCAACAATTCGATTTCATGAGCAGATCGATTCACTGAGTAGCAACATTCAGTGGTCGGAGAGAGATCCAAAGAAATTGAAGTAGTGAGAGAGGGCCAGGGATAGCGAGAGGAGCCACAAAGAGGTTGACACAGAGCATCGTAATAGCCTCTAGAGGTAAAGTTGAATCACTGGGGAGAAGTAGAATGTCAGTGCCAGAAGCTGGATAGAGGTTCCAAAGGCCAAGAGAGACGTTTCTCTAGATAGCAGCTGGTCAGATGGCTTGAGGAGAAGTTGTTCCAAGTTGAGAGTAACAACAACTGCGCTAGGGTGATGCAGTGACTGCCCAAAGTCAGTTTGGATGACTCAATTCAAGTTGAGGTCAGTGTTGGGATTTACTTGTGAAGTGAGGAATTTCGCCTCACTCGATTTTCTTGTCAGTATTTCTTTGTAGGATTGCCAGTTTCAGCATCCAGTTGTATTCAAATTATTTCATTGCTACATAATAATAAAACCCTCACTTGCTGCACCGGTTTTCCCGAGTTGGGTTTTTTTCGGGGACATTGGTCCAAAAATAACTGTGTTAATTTTATGTGTGTGCTAGTGTTCCTTCCAGTGTTTATTTCTTTTGCAATTTATTTGTATAGGTTGCAGTGTGATTGATTCAATATTTGTTGTAGCACACAGTAAATAAATTGTTAAAACTAATTTAACAATTAGGAGAATTATTTCCAGTTACTACAATAGGATTCGGGTCACCGAATTTTCACATGGTATCAGAGCACAGATGATCAGCTTGAGAGCTTAGTAGCGAAGGAAGAGGGAGTTTCGTTGTTCATTGATGGGCAATAGTTCGAAACCCTAGAGGTAGCGCAGTCACCTTGGCCAAGAGGTCAAGTTCTTGAGGAGAATCGATTTTTTTGAAGAAGGGATGAAAAAATTTCATATCTTCAGATCGAGGGTTTGTAGAGTTAGAGGGAGAAACCATTTTTTTCGCAAAGCAGATCTCTAGCTGGATGCAATAGTTTTGCAACAGTTTGCTAGAGCAGAACTAGCATCGAGAGGAAGAAGAGCACACATCGAGGGAAAATTTTCCTAAGGCAACTTCTATTCTCAAGAAGTTTGAATTCCCTAGCAGATTGGCAGTCATTGTGTGCAGAGTTTCTCACTCTAGAAGGGAGTGTGAATAGCTGAGTAGAAGGGAAGAGGAGATTTTCGACATCATTCTAAGATGGTCACTGCCAGACTTCGAGATCAGGACAAGTTGGATGGTGCTTCCAACTATGTCATTTGGAAGGCAAGGATGTCCTTCCTTCTAGACGAAAATGGCCTGAAGTCATATATAGATGTAGTGGTAGCTACCCCCACAGATGCAGATTAGTTGAAGAAATATTGAAAGGAGATGTCGAGGGCGAAGAGATTTATCCTAGATGGTGTCCGGGATCATGTTGTATCACACATAGCAGCCAAGGGAACGACCAAAGAGATGTGGGATACATTTTCCACGCTGTACCAAGGCACTTTCGAGTAGTGAAAGATGTACTTGGAGGAGAAGTTGAGATGCACCAGGATGCAGAAAGGGGAAAGCATAAACCCCTTCCTCACCAGGATTCAGGAGATTGGGGATCGGTTGTCAGCTGTTGGGGTAGCGCCTCAACCCACAAAGCTAGTATGATTGGCACTCAACAGTGTCTCAAAGGAGTGGCAAGTATTTGTCCAAAGTATCTTGGGCAGAGAAACCTTGCCAAGTTGGGACAGGATGTGGGTCGATTTACAAGAGGAGGAGTTGAGGCGAGCTCTTTTGAAGAGCTCCATCAGTGGTAACAACAATGGATCGAAGTGGGTGAAGGAGGAGGAGAAGGTGGCCCTCGCATTGAAGGGTCCTAGTTAGGGATAGGGGGAGCAGCGAAAGAAGAAGGACCTGCTGAAGGTCAAGTGCTTTAGACGTGGTGAGCTCGGCCATTACAGTACCTAGTGTCCTCTCAGGAAGAAGGACAACGAGGAGAAGCAGGACCAATAGGTAACATAAACAAAGATCAATATATTGTCCTCTAGGCTGGAGGAAGACTTCGTCATGTTCGCTGATATACCCCCAAAAGTAAAGTGGGTGACTTGGTGATGTAGCCTCAGAGTACTACAAATGGGCAGGATTCTTGAGGAGGTCCAACTCTTGAATCAATACCTTGTTACGAGGCCCACAATATTTTGTAGCAGGATGGATCAATGGTAGTAGATGCAGTCTGATTCTAGAGTGACAAATGCAGAGTCTAGTTGCAGCCAGATGCTGGGGAGCGTAGTGCAGAGTTGGCAACAGTGCAGAGTCAGCAACAACACTGATACCTCAGTGACAACACAGATACTAGCAGCAGCCAGATACTCGGGTGACAAATGTATTATACTGATCACAGTTGATTCAGTGTTTAGAATGCTTTACAGTTGCAGATGCTGCAGTTGCAACAACAATAGATGGAGAGGGAGTTGTAGTGCAGATGCAGTGTTGGCAGCAGTTTTGTAGGGTCAGCAACAGTACATTTGTAGTACATATTAGAGTTGCGCAGTAGTTGGTGGGCAGCAATAGCCAGACATCAACATCGTTATAGGAGATGATGCAGAGCCAGGGTGTTGCTACAGGGGCAACAACACTAGAACACATTCCTCACTAAGAGGGAGTGTTAGTTTTTGTAGCATCGGATATGTTCTAGCCATGAAATTTTGTGGAGAGGCTAGAATATATGAGATCTCCAAAACCCATAAACCCATAAATCGTTTTTGGAAATTCCACCTAGAAGTGACTTAATTAGATTATTACTCGTTGTTTTTTAAATATTTCCTAAGTCTAAACTTTTAGGGAATATGACTACTTAATAAGATTTAATTAAGGTATGGTGTGAATGTTTTAGAAACTCACACGGATCGACTTCAAGTTAATCCTAGCCATCAATTAAGATCTAATGCTACAAAATTGTCTTCCAGATTGGAAAATGAGAATTTGCTTGCTTAACTACTTCAACTTCACAGGGAGTCTGGTATATACATATTGGAGCGTCAAATCATATGATAGGAGTTAGATAATATTTCTCCAACTACAATGAGGAGAAAATGGACTTTCGGATAACAATGGGAAACAAGAAAAAATGCATTCTAGTTGGGGAGGTATCATTGATATAGAAAGGGAGTAGGAGCTAGCACTAGTGTTACACATGTATTGCATGTGCCATGATTAGGTATATCCTGATTTCAGTATCCCAGTTACAGGATAAGGGATATGATGTCCACTTTGTAGAGAAGAAGGTGTTCATCAAAAACCAAAACTGGAAGAAGGTGAAATAGATTGGTGTGCGAAGCAACAGGTTGTATAAGTTGTAGTTTGACTCTCCAATGGCACTAGCGAGCAGTATTAATGACAGTGGGAAAGACTTGAATGAGTTATGGCATAGGAGGTTGAGACACTTACATCATGGAGCACTTAAAATGCCTAGAGAGACAGTAATAGGTGTTCCAAAACTTGGCACAAAACACGATGATGTTTGCAAGGGGTGTGTGCTTGGGAAATATGCTAAGGCAACATTCCCAAGAAGTGACAACAAATCAGATGGTGTGTTACAACTTATACATTAAGACATTTGTGGTCCTACATCCACTAGATCTCTAAGAGGGTATGAATACTTTGTTACCTTCATTGATGACCATTCTAGGAAAACTTGGATCTATTTCCTGAAGACTAAGGAGGAGGTCTTCGATCGCTTCAAGGAGTTTAAGGCTCTAGTGGAGAATGCGACAGGGAAAAAGATCAGGTTACTTCGCTCAAATAACAAAGGTGAGTACTCAGATAGTGACTCCACAGGTTTCTGTGTAAAGGAAGGGATTAGGAGGGAGTGGACAACTCCATACAATCCACAACAGAATGGGGTATGCAAAAAAATAAGGGATATATTATGAAGATACCTTTTCCCTAGTTGCTAGATATACTTCTATTCGGTTAGTTATATCCCTAACAGTGTAGATGAGATGGCAGATTCACAAGATGGACATCAAGACAAATTTCTTGAATAGTGTGATAGAGGAGGAGGTATACATAGAACAACTAGAGGGATTCGAGACTCATGAGAGGCGCACACATGTGTGCAGACTCAAGAAAGCCCTATACGGGCTCAAATAGGCTCCAAGGGCATGGTATGGTCGGATTGACAACTACTTGTAAAAGATGGGATTTGTCAATAGTGATGCACATCCCAACCTTTACTATTTGATGGTAGAGGATGAGTCACTCATCCTAGTATTGTATGTGGATGACCTATTCTTGATAGGGTCATCAAGGCTCATAGAGGACTGTAAGAGGAGCTTGGTAGCAGAGTTTGACATGAAGGATTTGGGGTTGATGCACCACTTCCTAGGCTTGGAAGTGTGGCAGAAGGATGGGGAAATCTTCCTTGGTTAAGGAAGATATACTATAGAGATTCTAAAGAGATTCAAAATGCAGGATTGTAGACTCATGTCTACACCCACGATCACAAACTGGAGGAAGATAGAAGCATATGAGGACAAGGATGTTGACCCCACCTTGTATAGACAAATTATTGGTTCTCTCATGTATCTGATCAACACTAAGCCACATATTTGCTTCATGGTCAACACTCTCAGTTAGTTTATGGTGGAGCCAAAGAGAGTGTATTGGACAACAACGAGGCACATTTTGAGATATTTGCATGACACAATAGAGTATGGGTTGAGGTATACTTGAGGCAATGATGTCATACTATGTGGATTCACAGATGAGGATTGGGCAGACATTACAGTGGATAGGAAAAGTATCTCCGGGTACTGCTTCAGCGTTGGATTAGGGATGGTTTCTTGGTGTAGCAGGAAGTAGAAGTCAGTAGCACTGAGCTCTGCAGAGGTAGAGTATATGGCAGCTAGCACAACCACGTGCAAAACTATATGGTTTTGGAAGTTGTTGGTGAGCTTGTTTAGATAGAGGATGGAGGGTACTTGTGTTTATTGTGATAAACAAAATTGCATCAAGCTCTTTGAAAATCTAGTGTTTCATGATAGGTCAAAACACATAGATATTGGATGTCATTTCATCTGAGATTGTGTTTAGCGTGGAGCAATTCAGCTACTGTATGTTCCTACAGAAGAGCAGATTGCAGATATACTTAAGAAAGATCTAGGGAGAGCGAAGTTCGTCTTGTTGATTTGGGGTAGCATCGGATGTGCTCTAGCCACGAAATTTGGTGGAGAGGTTAGGGCACATGAGATCTCCAATACCCAGAAAGGGATTGGGCAGATTCTAAACAGTTTGGGAGATGTTAAAATAATTAATATTTTTAATGCAGTCCCTAGGTCTAAACTTATGGAAATTAAAATATTAATGTGAATTAATATAAAATTGTGTTAGAATGGTCCAAAAGACATGGATCAAGCCAAATCTAATCTTAATCATTGATTAGGGACTTAATCTCTGCCGTTGATATGTCAATGAGAAAAGTATAAGAGGAGGCTTGAGGTCACTTGGAGAATACACTAGAGTGATCAGTCATTCTATTCTCTAGAGTGGGGTTTGCTAAGAGAGATAGAATCAATGATTAGTTGCAGCGAGGGGCAGTCAGTACGAGGAAGAGAGGCAAGGACATTGCCGAGAGACCAACGCAGAAGTAGAGAGATGCAAACGCAGAGCCAGGGGGAGCCACACAGAGGTAGCAGAGATTGTGCAAAGCTAGAAGGGCCTGCATCATCCACGCAGAGGCTACAGGAGTGATGTAGAGAGCCAGAGAAGTTGCACAGAGCCTCAGTACGCTGATGCAGAGGGTTTCAGGCTGACGTAGAGGCCAACAGGGCTGACGCCGAGCTTTAGATTGTGTTGGAGAGGGATTTCGTGGAGTAGGCTTTCTGAATACTTGTTTTCGAAGAGAGGTATTGCTACTAGATTTTTTATCTCTGTTGGGTTAGCCAGTTTGGCACCCAGTGTACTCTGAAAAGCACTGCTTAATAATAAAACCCTCAGATAGCTGCACCGGTTTTCCCACATTGGGTTTTTCCGGGGACATTAGTCCAAAAATAGCGGTGTCATTTGTGTGCTTGTTTCTGTTTCCTTCAGTTGATCTATAATGTGTTGAGAATGCACTTGTATTTATTTTCAGTGTTTACATGGTAAATAACTTGTTAATTAATAGAACAAGCAGGTAGGAATAAATCAGTAAAGTGCATGGAGGGTTTTTAACTGTTAGACTTAGAAACTTCAACATGGTATTGGACCGTGGTTGAAGATCACAGGAGAATGGAGGACATCAGCAGAGCAGAGCAACAACAACAGAAACCAACTATCCTGAGTGATAGACGTTGTTCCTAGCGGCAAAGAAGCAAGAAAGGGGTGACACAGTGCATGCCTCATTAAGTTCGAGCCAAGAAGAGGCTGCGCAGAGGCTAAAGGAGGGAAAGACAGGCTCATGCAAAGCCACATAGAGGCCAGGAGGGCTGACGTAGCTGGCTGAGGGAGCTAGTTTGGCGATGCCAGGACTGCACAGAGCCTAGGAGCTCTCAACTTCAGGTTGCTGGGGTTTAGGAGGCTATGTGTAAGTTGCAGAGTGGAGCTAGTGGGGTACTGTAGTCAGAACAATACCTAACAGGGCAAAGCCAAGGACAAGGGAGTTGCTATCGAGGGTTTCTAGCCAAGAAATCTGGATCAGTGGTGCAGTTGCACAAACGATTAGAGTAGGGGGCATATCGACATCGACAAAAGGGTTTCCAGGAGGGAAATCAAGGTTCAGAGGGAGTCACATCGAGAACTTCCAGGAGGGAAGTAGAAGAGCAGCATGGCACTACACGGAGTGAGAGACCAGGACAGACTGGACAAAGCCTCAAACTTCGCTGTCTGGAAGGCTAGAATCTTATCTGTACTTGACGGAAATCTTGTCAAGCACTTTGCCTTGAGGACAATAGTGATCCTAGTTGACCCAGCTAATAACGACAAGTACGAGGAGGCAATGGCGAGGGCCAAGAGCATCATCCTTTATGGGGTCAAGGACCATGTAGTACCACACATTGCCGAGAAGGAAACGACAAATGAGATGTGGGAGGCCCTAAAGAAATTGTACCAACATACTTCTGTGCAGAGAAGGATGTTACTAGAAAATCAGTTGCAGTCATACCAGATGAAGAAGGGAGAACTGATCGACACCTTCCTCGGTCGACTGAATGAGATCCAGGATCAACTGACTTCCATAGGGGCCACGCCGGATTAGGAATTGATGGTGAGAACAAACTTGAACGCAGTCTTAGAAGACTAGGAGGTATTTGTCTAGAGTATACTTGGCAGAGTGACCCTTCCACATTGGGAGGAAATGTGGGCAGCTCTTCACCAAGAAGAGATCAGAAGGCTAAGCAAGACGGGAAGCAGCGGTAAGGGGATTAGAGTCAAGTAGGAGGAGGAGGATGTTGCTCTAGCATATGAGGGAAAGCAAGAGAAACAGAAGAAGAAGGACCTCTCCAAGATCAAATGCTTCCACTGTGGGGAGTTAGGTCATTATACGACCCAGTGTCCAAGGAAGAAGAACAAGGGAGAGGCCTTCGAGACCAAGGCAGCGCCAGCAAGGGCGGTGAAGGAAGTGGAGATAGACGATCACTATGCCATGAGTACACACACACCACTTGAGCGGAAGTGGGGAGACATCAAGCTGTAGTCAAACGGACTACAGGCGATGAGGGGCAAGATCCTCGAGGTACCCAGCCTCTTGGATTAGACCATGCTGCGGGAGTCCTGAAGAGGAGTAGTAGGATTGGCAGTTGTGGGTAGAGACAGATGCGGATGAAGCAGTAGAGAGAGCTACAATGCAGAATTCCCAGGACAACGCGAGGTTAGCATGCTGCAACAGTGCGAGAGGCACAGTGGTGTTGCACCAGTGTAGGATAGCACAAAGAGGTGCACAATGATGCAAGATGCAGGGAGTTGTTGCAGCAGCACAGAGGTTAGAGAGGGAGCACTTGTCAGCGGCAGAGGGAGCTTCAACATCAAGAGTACTCTAGCCTGACAGAGAGGCCAAAGTTGGGAGATTAGTTACTTACTTCTCAGTAACTGAGTTGCAGTGCAACAGTTACCAGTGGTAGTGCTATGGGCAGTACGATGCAGCATGATGAGAGGAGATGCAGTGCAGATACAACAGTGGCAGTGGCAGGGCCATGGGTAGCAGCACAGATGCAGAGGGAGCTGTCGTACAGATGCAGAAGTGGCAGTGGCAGAGCCATGGGTAGCAGTACAAGATGCAATAATGCAGAGGATGTTGGGCAACAGGCCTAGCATCAGCACAGGGACCGATGCCAGATGATTAGGGTAATACTCAGTGAGGAGTATTGCTAGAGCATAGTCCTCGCTAAGAGGGTGTGTTGATTTGGGGTATCATCGGATGTGATCTAGGCACAAAATTTGGTGGAGAGGTTAGGGCACATGGGATCTCCAATACCCAGAGAGTGTTTTGGCAGATTCTAAACAGTTTGGGAGATATTAAAATAATTAATATTTTTAATGGATTCCCTAGGTCTAAAGTTAGGGAAATTAAAATATTAATGTGAATTAATATAAAATTGTGTTAGAATGGTCCAAAAGACATGGATCAAGCCAAATCTAATCTTAGCAGTCGATTAGGGACTTAATCTCGGCCGTTGATATGTCAACGAGAAAAGTATAAGAGGAGGCTTGAGGGTCACTTGGAGAATACAACAGAGTGATCAGTCATTCTATTCTCTAGAGTGGGGTTTGCTAAGAGAGATAGAATCAGTGATCAATTGCAGCGAGGGGCAGTGAGTACGAGGTAGAGAGGCAGGGACACTGCCGAGAGACCATCATAGAAGCAGAGAGAGGCAGATGCAGAGCCAAAGGGAGCCACACAGAGGTAGTAGAGACTGCGGAGAGCCAGAAGGGCTTGCATCATCCACGCAGAGGCTGCAGGAGTGACGTAGAGAGCCAGAGAGGCTGCACAGAGCCTCAGTAGGTTGATGCAGAGGGTTTCAGGCTGATGTAGAGGCCAGCAGGGCTGACAATGAGCTTCAGATTGTGTTGGAGAGGGATTTCGTGGAGCAGGATTTCCAAAAACCTGTTTCCGAAGAGAGATATTGCTACCAGATTTTTTATCTCTGTCGGGTGAGCTAGTTTGGCACCCAGTGTACTCAGAAAAGAGTTGCTTAATAATAAAACCCTCAGATAGCTGCACTGGTTTTCCCACATTGGGTTTTTCCGGGGACATTAGTCCAAAAATAACGGTGTCATTTGTGTGTTTGTTTCTGTTTCCTTCAGTTGATGATCTGTAATGTGTTGAGCATGCACTTGTATTTATTTTTAGTATTTACATGGTAAATAACTTGTTAATTAACAGAACAAGTCGGTAAGGAATAAATCAGTAAAGTGCATGGAGGGTTTCTAACTGTTAGACTTAGAAACTTCAACATGTCTATTTCAGAGAACATATGGGTATAGTAGAGAACACTTTTCAGTAGGGGGACAAGGTACTTTTTGGATTTCAGTTGCAGCACCAACAACAACATGAGATTAGATAAAACGCAGTACAGAGTTGGTAGTAGTTCAAAGTAGTACAGTGTAGTGTCAGCAGGAACACAGATGCAGAATGGTTCAACTATAGTTGTGGCAGATAAATCAAAGTTGCGTAGTAGTTGGTGGACAATGACAGTTTGTCACAAATGTCAGCTATCAGTGACATGTATGGAGGATGTTATGGAGACTAGGTGAGTACCTTCCTTGCTAAGAGGGAGGGTTAGTTTTTGGTAGCATTGGATGGTGTTCTAGTCTCGACTTTGGTCAGACAGGTTAAGAAACACAAGGACGCCAAAACCCAGAAATTGCTTCTGTAAAATCCACGTAGAAGCAACTCAATTAAGTTAATTAGTCAGTGATTAAATTTTTCCTAAGTCTAACTTAGGAAATGTGATTAATTAACAACAATTAATTGAGAAAGGTATGATTTCTCTAGAAATTCACATGGATCAACCCAGCGATTATCTTAGTCATTGATGAGGATTTGATCATCACCATCGGTGAGCCAACGAGAGATTATAATAGGAGGTCGATGCGGTTGGAGCTAAACACACTAGAGGTTGAGTTCCTTGGTAGAAATTGAGCTTCCCAGTTGTTGTGATTCAACAAAGAAGAATTTGACCCAGAAAGGGGACATGGAGACAGTGAGTGGAAGAGATAGTGAGTGTGTCCAAAGGAGGTTTTCGAGATCTGGAGAGTCAACAACAGAAGGGACACATTTCCTAGAGAGGCTGCGCAGATAGCTTCAGAGGGAGATCGATTTCGCTGAAGCGAAGGGTGATTCAATTGTAGTTGGCCTGGAAAATCTCTAGGAGGCGAAGCAAATCACTTCCAAAGGTAGAGTCAGGTAGGACATCATCATTGTAGTAGTTTTGGGGGCATAGCAAGTAGAGCCTGTGGAAGCATTGTGTAGTGGCTCACGTAGAGGTTGTATGAGCAACTAGTTTTGCCGATTGTCGAAGTGGGATTGGGCATGGTGTTGAGGTATTTGACTCACAAATATTTTGGCCATATTATTTTGTTGATTTGATAGCCAGTTGGCCACCAAAGATTGTACTTAGAATTTCACTATTGCATAATAATAAAATCCTCAGTGGTTGCACCGATTTTTTTGGGGACAATTGTCCAAAAACAACTGTCAAATTTTTATTGTATGTGCGCTAACATTTTCTTAGTTTCCAATTTATTTGCGGAACATTTTATTGTGAATAAATTGCAGTATGATTAATTTGATTTTGCTTAGAAGAATTAATTCCAGTGGCTGCATTTCAAGCGAATTTTCACAAAAGTCAGCCTTGGCCAAGAGACACGTCCATTCACCCAAGACAGACTACTATATAAAGGTAGCTCGATCTCCTCCATTTGGGCATTTGTATTCTCTCTCACAAGATAGTTTCTGGGTGTTAGAAAATCAGAAAGGCCAAATTTTTTTCTTTATGTTGATAATTACTTATGATGTTCTTATGTTTTCTTTTGTTCCTCTTTTATATTTAGTTCATCAAGCAATTACTAAAGCAATAGCAGAAAGATCACAAACACTAGATGTAGGCAGCCAACCAGGGCAAAACCCCTATCTAGGGGAAAACCCAGTCAACAACTCTTCCTTAATAAATTCACAAGATAATCCAAGACTCTTGACTTAGACACAGACTTCCTCCACACCAAGTTGGCGTTTTCTTCCTTCTGTAGATGATAACCCTTTCAACAATAACTTCAACCTAGCAACAACAACTTGTAGCGGCAAAAAAACTTTGATCTAGCAACAACTTCGACCCAATAGTTAGCCTGGCAACAACTTCGACCCAACAATTAGGAGGCCAACAACAACATTGACCCCATAGTTAGCCTTCGATCCAACAGCAACACTTCAACCCTCTAGTAGTAGACCAAAAAATCCACACGTGTGAGAGAGAGGTGACCCAAAACTTCGATCTTGATCTTTCTAGCACTTCTCCTTCTCTTCTTGGAATTTCACACTTTTTTTTGCCTCCTCTTAGATATCGAACTTGTGAGTGAGATGTCTCCAAATGAATTCGAACTGATTGTATATATAGGCTTTCTGTGAGGTCGAATTACCTAGTTTGAGGCCGACTTAATCTCCTTTAGGCTGACTTGGTGTGGAGGTGACAAATGAATTATTTGACTTAATAATAAATCTTGTTACATGATTCAAAACCCCAAGAAGGATCTGTTTAAATGGATAATGACTCTAATGACTCAGAATAAATCCTACAAGTCCTCAATGGGGAATTTGACCTAAAACATGATGACCCAAACATGAAACCCATGCTTTAATAAGTCATATTAATAATAATAAAAAATTATTTTTCTTTCTTTTGATAAATACATTTCATTGTGTCTAAAATATAATTATGAAGACTGAACCTAATTACATTTTTCAACACTCCCTCTTAACTGGGGAGGTATTCATACTTACATATACAAGTACATGGAAGATCTCAAAACACATGAAGCATTTAGGCACTTATGGTTCCACAGACTAGATTCTTGACTAGGGCAATCTATTCGGGTGGGACTAAGATGGACTAAATCTTTTAGCGAGTCTAGGTACCATCGGGTTTGCTAACCATCAACTAAGGGATCTAGGTGCATATCCAAGTTCAAAGCTCCATGACCATCGCCACCCTCCCTCTCCAGGATCTAGACATCAATACATATGCTGGCCAAATGTCCTCCTAGGCATTTTACATACTCAGTGCCTCAACTCATCAAATCTCTCTAACCTCAAGCATGCTTTTCAAAAAAATTGAGAGATTTACTGGAACAGTCACAACCCCAATTAGTGACAACCTTTCAAATATTCATGAGTACACACAAATCTTCAGGGTCTTCTGACATCTTGATGTTGCCTCACAATTCATCATAGTAGGAGTTTGAGGCTTTCCCAAACAAATATTGACAAAGGCTTCCTCAATCATTCAGCTTCCTTTCCTACGTCATATATAACAACCAAATCCCACTTTCCTTCTTTCAGCAACACCTCAATATGCATTTTCCAATTTCTTCTTCAAAGTATCCAATATGACTATAATATGTCCTCCCTCTTAACTCGGAAGATATACTCGTTTCTTTATCCAGGCTCCCTCTTAGCTTAGGGAGATCAACTTCTTTTACATAACATCGGAGAATCTTTCATGGCTTCCATCCATCTTGATCATCATCATTTATACAAATTCCTTTATCATGCTTTATCAACCAAATCAACTTTTCTTACGAATATCTTTAATAGTAAAAGTTTCCTTAGACACAAAATTTTATTAATAAGGAAAATAAATATTACATAAAAATCTGCAAGAGCTTACACACGATCACTCAACACTCTTGCAAGAGAAGAGAAACAAGCTTTAAATAAGCTAGTGCCCTAAACTAATTTTGTGATGGATCACTTATTTCATTTACAAGTGTCCATTTACATTTAATGCTCTTATAACAACACTCCTAACTATTTTCCTAAATTAGTTCCTAAGAAACGATACCTTTCTAGATGTCATATGTTTTCCAACAATTAGCTATTCTAAAATGTCTCCAATATTTAATTAAGTATTCTAGATAATTGAATATCAAACTCTAAATAATCAAACTATAATTTATGTATTTTGGATCATCTAACATTCCCCTCTTTGATCCAAAAATACATTACAACAGATACCAAGCTCTTCTCGGAACTTAGTAAATTTGATCTTACCAAGTGGTTTTGTGAAAATATCTGAGATTTGATCTTCAGAAGGACAATATACTGGTTTGATGATGTCCTTTGTGATGAGTGTCCTGATGTAACGATACTTTGTGTCCACATGCTTTGTTTTGGAATGGATAACTGGATTTTTGGAAAGCTTTATGGTTGACTGGCTGTTGATGAATAAAGATGTGGCTTCTACTTGAGGAATACCTAAATCCCGCAAAACTCTACGCAACCAAACAATTGCTCACGCTGCTTTCCATGCTGATATATATTCTGCTTCTGCTGAAGAAGTGGCCACTGTAGCTTGCTTCTTGCGACTCCAAGAAACTACAGCTGATCCCATGTTCATCAAATAACCTGATGTTGATCCTCGATCATAAATACTTCCAACAAAATCTGCAATTGAATATCCACCAAGTACAAAGTTCTTAGTCTATTTGTAAAGAAAACCAAAATCTTTCATCCTTTGGATATATCTAAGGACCCTTATTGTTGCATTCCAGTGGCTTTCCCTTGGTTCTTGCATAAAGCACAATAAAATACTAACGGCATAAGATAAGTTTGGACGAGTGGTTGTCAGATAGATCAAGTTGCCAATCAACTGTCTATAAGTAGTACTGTTCACCAATTCGCCCCCTTCAAATTTTGAAAGTTTTAAGTTTTGTTCCATTCGTGTGAGAAGGGGCTTGCAATTTTGCATTCCAAATCTTTGAAGAAGTTCAGATGCATACTTGCTTTGACAAATGAAAATATTGTTTGGATGTTGGAATACTTCAACCCCAAGATAGTAGTGAAGTAATCCCAAATCGGTCATCTTAAATCCAGCCTGCAACTCCTTATTTACTTGCAAAATATGATCATTATTGTTCCTATTAATGATCAAGTCATCCACATACATAACTAGAATCATAGATTTTTAACCTGTTGGCGCACATATAAAGTGTCATCAAATTCACTTCGCTTAAAGGCAACCTTGTGCAGGTACTCGTCCATTTTTGCTTACCAAGATCGTGGAGCTTGTTTCAATCCATATAAAGCCTTGATCAATTTGCATACTTTGTGTTCCTTCCGTTCAATCTCAAAACCTGGAGGTTGAGTCATATATACTTCATCCTGCAAGTCCCCATTGAGGAAGGCACTTTTAACATCCATTTGATGTACTTTCCATCCTTTTTGAGCCGCTAATGGAAGTGCTAATTTGATGGTGTTCCATTTTTCTATAGGTGCAAATGTTTCCTCATAGTCGATTTCCTTCTTGCTGTGAAAAACCCTTAGCAACAAGCCTTGCCTTGTACTTGTCAATATCTCCATTTGGCTTATACTTAATTCTGTAAAGGATAGTCAACAAGTTTCCAATTGTTTTTTTCGATCACTACCTTATATTCTTCAACCATTGCCTTTTGCCATTCTATATGTTTTACTGCCTCTATGGATGTTGAGCGCTCAATAAAATCATTTGTTATTAAGAGAAAATTTTCTTCATTTCTTTGTGAATTTCGTTTTCCTATTTTCTTTTGTTCATTTGCCCTGACATCCTTCAAAAGTTGAATGGCCCATTTAGGAATTTGATGTTCGCTTGTTTGCGGATCTGAATAATCACCATCATTATAAAGTGGATTGTTATAAACAAATATTCTTCAATCATCGAAAGGTTTAGGGGGTGGTGAGTCACTGTCACATGAACTACTGCTAAGAGATTTAGATGAACTTCCATAAGATCTAGGTGGTCTAGTTGATGTAGGTGAGTTGGATGAACCATTTTCGGATGAAGGCAATTCAATATCATACCAATGTTGTGTACTTGGTTGATTTTGTATTTTTTTTATTTATCTCTGTTAGTTTCCAATTTCTGTAGAAGAATTTCTATTTCTGTGGCACTCTTGCTTTCTGTTTCATCAAATATAACATCCCCGCTGACAATAAACTTTCCATTGGACAGAAGATGATATCCCTTCTTTCAATCAATGTACACTTCAAACTTCATGAATCAAGCTTTGTTCACTTTTCTTTTGGAACTAAGGCATATTGCACTGAACCAAAAAATCTAAGATGTTTGACCCGAGGTTTGAAACCAAACCTTGCTTCATATGGTGTAATTCCATCCAAAGAAGCATTAGGAGACTTGTTCCTTAAGTAAACTGTTGTATGTATTGCTTCTGCCCAATATAAAGGACTTCAATTTTTGAAAGTTAGCATGGATCTTGCCATCCCTAACAAGTTGTTATTCATTCTCTTTGCTACTGCATTTGCCTATGGAGTGTAGACATTTGTAAGTTGCCTTTTGATACCATTGTCTCTGCGATAAGTTTGGAATTCATTGGAAGTGAATTCCCCTCCATTGTCTGCCCTAAGAGTGCCAATTTTTTCTTTAACTTTATTGTCAACTAGTTGGCGAAAAGCCTTGAACTTTTCAAATGTTTTTGACTTTTGTTTCAAAAAATAAACCCAAGTCATTCTACTAAAATCAACGTTGAAGAGTAAAAAGTATCTACAACCTCCTAGAGAAGTCTGTAGAGGTCCACAAATTTCATTGTGAACCAATTGCAAATGTCTGTTTGCACACCATGAACTTGTTGGAAAAGTCTCTCAACTTTGTTTCCTGTAAATGTAGGCTTCACATCTTGCATTTTCCTTCTTAAAAGTTGGAATTCCTTTAACAATTCCTTGCTTTTGAAGTTGAGAGAGACTTTCAAAGTTTAAATGCCCATATCTAACATACACAACCTTATTGGTGAAATATATCTACTTGTTGCTCCTGCAAAATCAGAGTTTCATGGAACGACTGTTCCTTTCATCCTCAAAAGTTTTCCATCTTCATATCCTATTGTGATTGTCTTCATATTTTGTTTGATGGAATTGATTTTTACTAATCCATCCTCCATAAAAACTTGATGTCCTGCTTGTTGAATTGCAACTAATGACAAAAAAACTTATTAAAAGTTGGTAGATACCAAACATTTGAAATTAGTTTTTCTCCAATGCTACGAAGGGTAAATTTTACTACACCTTTTCCACAAGGAGTGTGTTTTGTATCATCTGCAAGAAAGATTGAATTGAGTTGGCATTGTTGAAAAGTCCAAAAGAAGTCACGTCGAAAAGTCATATGTTGTGTTTCCCTTGTATCTAAGATCCAAGCATCTTCATAATCACTTTTAAGATATGTGGAGACCTGTAATGTTGGTTATTTTGAACTTTGAAGTGTAGTGAAGACATATTTTGAGCCATCATCTTCTTGATCATTAGCAAACTATGCCAAGTGTTGTTGAAACTTTGGAATTTTTTCAATAGAAGTTCGACAATCTTCAGTATAATGACCAACTTTGTTACATCTTCTACAAACAACTTGATTGAAATATTTGCCTTTGCCTCTGCTTTGTCCTCTGCTTTGACTTTGTCCTCTTCCTTGATTGTTGCCTCTGCCTTGACTATTTCCTTTGCCTTGAATGTTGCCTCTGCTAAAGTTATTCCCTCTTCCTTGACTTCTACCGTGACCTTGTCCTCTACGTGTTCCTTGATTTTGATTGATGTGCCCTCTTCCTCTACCTCCAAAACTTTCAGTTGAAGATTTATTGGTGCTAGCTTCCATAAAGAAGACATCTTCTCGAACCTGTTTCTTCTTTCCAAAAGTTTTGTAATGTTGAGCTAGCATTTCACTTAATTCATCAAATTTTAACTTCTCTAGCTTTCCAATTACCTATAAAGTTTCCAAGAAATGTGCATATGAAGAAGGCAAACAAACAATCAAAATAGTAGTCATGAAAGTATCATCCAATGCTTGAAATCCAACCTTTACTTTTTCTTGCTTAATGTTCTTAAGTCTGGAAATGTATTCAAGTACATATACTCCTATCAATTTCTGTTGAAGCAACTTCAATTGAAGATCAACTTTCTTAGATTCAGGTTGTGTATCAAATAAATATTGATTAACTTTCTTAGATTCTGGTTGTGTATCAAATAAATAGTTAAATGTTTTCCAGAAAGACCATGCATTAGAAGCATTTTCAATGTGAACATACATTTCATTATTAACTGAAGATTTAATTAATGCTAATGCTTTGGCATTTTTGATCTCCCATTTAGCTAGTGAGTCTGCATCTGTAGGTTTTTTTGGTTTAACATCACCATCACATACATCTTGCCAAAGTTCATTTTAAATCAAAGTGCTTTCTATGTATCTTTTCCATGTCTTGTAATTCTTTGATCCTTCAAGTTTGTCAGACTCAAAAAATATATTTACCAGCGTGGACATTGTAAAAGTAAATGTATGCACCAAGATGGATCATGCACCACAAAAGAATATGGACAACACACCACACGCAACACCACACACACAGAAAAACAATCTATCGGGGCTTGGCCTTGACCCTCATATATTGATTTGAGGAGAAAAGTCACTGAGCTTTGCACTTGGCTCTAGTTAACTTCTCTGAAATTTTACAATGGAACTTTCAAAATCTGACTGTTTACAATGCTCTTGCAATTTGACTTATTTTACTCTACTAGTTAACTTTTTGGACCCCTCCTCAAAGTCAAGACATTAATTCGAGTTACAATTTTATCACTCCAAAAATAAATAAAAAAGTACACCTTATTACTCCAAATTTACAAAAATTTGCACCTTATTACTCCAATATCACTCCAACAAAATATTAAAAGGTATACTTATATCTCCATTAAAATTACAAAATATACCCCTTATTTAAGAAATTTAGAATCACTTTATAGGAGTGATTTATAAAAATGTATTTTAATGTTGAAATATGAATGTATACGCATACCATAAATTTGGTGGAGAGATGGTTGAAAAGTCATGCTAAAAATATGAATCACTTCATCCGTGCTTGCTATGCTAAATTGATGGTATGGAACTTCAGAAAACTTAGTCTAGCGTAGGTCTTCTTTGTAGGAGGTCTACTTCACGATATGTAATGATACTTCAAGGCTGGTAATCGTTTACTCACAGTCCAAGTAGATGTTTTGCAACGCTGGATCCTTTATGCTGGCTATATGGTGGCTGTACACTGGTGGTCCATGTTGCAGCATGCAAGAGTCCACGAGATATCAAAAAATATGTGTTTACTTCCACACTGGCTCAACACATTTGCTTCCACAGTTTTGTTGGCTGATCTCCACACAACTGTTGCTTCGATTTTCCAAACATAAACATTGATCTCCACGCTTCTAGTCTCCACATTGTTTTCTTCTTTGTAATGGCTTTACACAGGTTTTACAGTGGTTACTATATGCTGGAGTGGCGTGGGCTTACGTTGGTGCTCAAGGCATAGTGACTCAACAAGAACCCACGCAGAAGTTTAATAGTAGAAATTTACGGATAATGGGCTTTCGAGGGATTCTTGGAGTAGAATCAAAACAGGGCATAGTGATACACGCTTTGTTGATGTCGGTGCCAACACTCAACTCCAATCTAACACTGCTAAGTGGCTTGTGGCGAGGGTTGAAAAGAATTCAAGGTAAATATAGGGTGTCCCAATTGTGTTTTAGCGAGCTTATGATGCTCAAATAAAATTATAAGTCAAATAATCTATGGATCCAGAACTTATATTCAATAGTAGATCTTTTAAAAAAAATCAATTTTCTTTTCCTTAATAAAATTGGGAATTTTTCATACCATTCAAGCACTGAACAATTTGATGGAGCTTTCCTGTAGAGTTGGAATCTCCTCTTCACACCATTTGCATCATTGAAGCTCTGATACCACAATAATAGCAAAACTTTCCTCAAACACAAATTTTATTAATAAGGAAAAGAAAGATTACATAGAAATCTGCAAGAGCTTACACAAGATCACTCAACACTCTTGCAAGAGAAGAGAAACAAGATTTAAATAAGCTAGTTTCCTAAACTAATTTTGTCATGGATCACTTATTTCATTTACAAGTGTCCATTTACATTTAATTCTCTTATAACAACACTCATAACTATTTTCCTAAATTAGTTACTAAGAAACGACACCTTTCTAGATGTCATATCTTTTACAACAATTAGCTATTCTAAAATGTGTCTAATATTTAATTAAATATTTTAGATAATTGAATATTAGAATGTAAATAATCAAACTATAATTTATGTATTTTGTATCATCTAACAATATTCACCATCTTGAAGATTATGTACCTGCACAACTTAGATAGCAAGTACAACCAAATACATATAGAAGCATGAAGTTAACTATATCAGAATCATACACTAATGGAAGCATCAGACCTTAGACAACAAATACCTAAACTTAGTTAGGTTCACAAACAACAAGAGACACATACTTTTATACTTCAACTACTTTTGCTCGAGTTAGTTTATAACCCCTTAGATCACATTAGTAACTTAATCAAGATATTGGTCTCATTATATCTAGGGCCTCAATATTTCTTCCAGAGATATGCCATACTCTACTATAATATATTGCAAACCCTAGAAGCAATTTAAACAAGTACACTTACAATTCATCTAACAACTTTATAATTCATATGTTAGACTTCTACTAGGATTTAACGCAAACCCTAGATTCCATTCATGAGACACTAAGCCTTAGATGACAAAAACAATCACTTCACAATTTAAGGTTTCAACTAAATGACCAACTTCTACTAGGGTTTGAAGTGAACCCTAGATTTTTTCATTATAATGGAAACAATATCATCACATCATATCCTAGAACATCAAACTTCTACTAGGGCTTAGTTACAAATCCTAGAACTTATCAACAAATAGGTTAGCACATGTACATATCTAGGATAATCATGCACAAGCATATAACATATATAGGACACAAACATTAATACATTTAAAGTCAGATATATAACAATCTAGATCAGACTAGGGTTTTGATCATATAGACAAACATACAACTAGGTATTCATTCCTCAGAGCTAACTCTTGATACATGAGGGTTTTACTTACAAACCCTAATTTACCAAAATGTCAAGTCCTTGGAACACATTACCATCCAACCCTAAAGGACCAGGATTTCCAGAACAATATGACATTACCATCAAAACCCCAAACACCAAATGAATAGTATTTTCTAGGTTTAATTAGAAACCCTAAGTAGACTAGGGTTTATCACATTAACATTGGCATACCCTTAGGTTAGGGTTTTACAAGGAACCTATTAGGGTTCCACAAACATAATGATTAATGAGGGTAAATTCAATCGAATGATTAATCTCCCAAACAAGAATCTCTATGATTCAACAGTCCTAGATATAACACTTGTTAGTAATGTACAGTAGATTTCTTAGAATGAATGAATATACCTTTATCATGAAGAGAAACAAAATTTATATTCTAATATGTACCTTTGAGTTTAGACAAACCTTATAGGACATCAATTCCAATAGAACTTTTATGCTTTGTCTTGCGAGGTCTTCTCCATAGCCCTTATTCATAACAACAAGCTTTTCCTAAACAAGGAAAATATAAAAGAAATGTGATTAGTATCTAGTGTAAACACATCTAGATAAGAAAAGAAAAAACCAAATATACATGGAGTAATATACTTATGTTTGGAAAATGGTGAGGGATCCCTCTTAATCCAATCTCAAGGGATACCTAAAACTTTAACAAAACAATTCAACAATGTTTTTCCAAAGAATGTTAAATCTATAAGTTCTAGAAATCATAATATAAAACAAATCAAAAACTTGAAGTAGGAGGACTTAGTAGTATAAGTCCTTTATTTCAGATTCTTTGGTCTTGTGCTTCTTTAGAGATCCTTCTTCGACAACATCTGCATGATCTCTATTTCTCATATTTTCAGGACAATCACTTTTGTAGTGACCAATCTTGTGACAGTTGTAGTATTCGATTTTGGATATGTCTATCTTCCTTCTAGGCCCTTTAGTATTCTTGAATGATCCTTTGTTTTTGTGATGAGCAGAACAGGTATTTTGAAACTTTTTCTTCTTCATTCTCTTGGTTGCTTACAAGAGAAATCCTAACTTCTTCCTGACTACAAACATTCCATAGTTGTTCAAATGTAGGAGTCTCCTTCTCGCTGTTGAGACCTGATGAGAAGGCACTCCATGATGTTGGTAAACCTAAAAGTGCAGTGATTACAAGTTCCTTCTTAGGTACTATCTCATTAATTTCCTGGAGTTCATCTCTTAATCTAGCTATTCTCACAAAGAAAGATGCCACAATGTCTTCCTTTGTCATCTTTGAAGATTTTAGTTCATTTTTAAGGCTTGCTATTTGACCAAGATTCTTGATAGTGAATAATTTTGATAATGCCTCATACATCTCTTGAGTAGAGTCTATGTTGGATATATATGGGATGAGATTATCTATTATTCCATCCACCATTAGAGTCATGGCCAATACTTTTGTTTCCTTGAATTTTGCCTTTTCTGCATCACTTAACACATTAGTAGGATTCTTTACCTTTCCCTTGACTAGATCCAAAACATTATTCTTCTCAACGATGAGGTCTATCCTCTTCTTCATTGAGTTAGACATTGTCCTTGAAGATGATGGATTTGACTTCTTATATGTTCCTTTTGATGATCCATATTCAAAGCTTCTTAGAATTCCTTACTCTTCAATAGATCTTTGAGTTGCCTTTTTCCCTTCTTCACCTTAGCTCTGAAACCATGTTAGAAAATAAGAAAAGGGAGAAAGATCTTCTTTATGTTGATAATTACTTGTGATATTCTTATGTTTTCTTGTGTTCCTCTTTTATCCTTAGTTCATCAATCAATTACCAAAACAATAGCACAAAGATCACAAACACCAGATGTAGGCGGATAGGCAGGGAAAAAACCCCTATTTAGGGGAAAACCCAGTCAACAACTCTTCCTTAATAACTTCACGAGATAATCCAAGACTGTTGACTTAAACACATACTTCCTCCACACCAAGTCAGCGTTTTCTTCCTTCTGTAGATGATAACTCTTTCAACAATAACTTCGACCTAACAACAACAACTTGTAGCAGCAAGAAAACTTTGATCTAGCAACAACTTCGACCCAGCAGTTAGCCCAGCAACAACTTCGACCCAATGGTTAGCCCGACAACAAGTTCAACCCAACAGTTAGTCCAACAACAAATTTGAACCAATAGTTAGCCTTCGATCTAGCAACAACACTTAGACCCTCTAGTAGTAGACCAGAAAATCCACACATGTGAGAGAGAGATGACCCAAAAACTTTGATCTTGATCTTTCCGACACTTCTCCTTCTCGTCTTGGAATTTCACTCTTTTTTTGTCTCCTTCTTTTGGATATCGAACTCGTGAGAGATGTCTCCAAATGAATTCAAACTGCTTGTATATATAGGCTTCTAGTGAGATTGAATTACCTAGTTTGAGGTCGACTTGATCTCCTTTAGGCCGACTTGGTGTGGAGGTGACAAATGACTTATTTGACTCAATAATAAATATTTTTACATGATTCAAAAGCCCAAGAAGGGTCTCTTTAAATGGACAACGACTCTAATGACTCAGAATAAATCCTAGAAGTCCTCAATGGCGACTTTGACCTAAAACATGATGACCCAAGCATGAAACCCATGCTTTAATAAGTCATATTAATAATAATAAAAAAATCTTTTTCTTTCTTTTGATAAATACATTTCATTGTGACTAAAATATAATTATGAAGACCGGACCTAGTTACATTCTTCAACACTGGGCAATGTTAGTTTTTGGTGGGTTTGGTAGTTGTGGGCAAGTGTTTTAGTCTCAGATGATGCTAAGAGGTTAAGTAACACGAGATGTCCAAAACCCATAAAAGGTTTTGCAAGATAAGCTTGGGAAACACCTTAATTAAATTAATTAGCCATCATTTAAAATTTCCTAAGTCTAACTTAGGAAGAGTGGTTAATTAAATTTAATTAATTAAGGAAATTCGATTTTTCTCTAGAGACTTCTATTGATGGAGTCAAAGTGATCTAAACCATTGATCAAAATTAGATCTTGGCCATTGGTTTCCCAACAAAAAATTATAAGAGCAAGTCGAGGGCTTGGAGAAGAGGCTTTAGAGAAGATCAAAGTTGAGTAGTTTGACTACCCAGCTGTTGGTATTCAGCAAGGGCGCAGTTGAAGCTAGGGAACACATCAAAACGAGGGATCAATAGATATTTTAGAGCAGAGTTTCTAGAGGAAGATTTCCTCAGTATTTCCAGTGTCCAGGAGATAGGGAAGAGGGAGGCTAAACTATTTGTAGAGGAGGTCGTATAGAGCAATGCGAATAGATAGAAACTCCTGTACGAGTTGCCATAAAAGACTTGTTTCACTTGCCAGTTGTCGGATGAGGGTCCTGGAGGCCAAGCGAGTTTATTTTAGAGGCGAAGGGAGGCTAGACGTCCCACTTGGAGGTAAATCCATGGATGTACGAATTCATCTTAAGTAGCGGTGCGCATATTTTTGGAGGTAGTGTGAATAGCCTAGGAGAGTGCGAGTTGCCAAGAGAGAGGCCATATCAGTTGTAGAGGAAGTCAAGGGTGTCTTCTAGAATATTTTTCCAATTGAAAATTGACGAAGCCTTACCAGTTTGGCTAGTAGATTATTGTACTCCTGAATTTGCTGAAGAATAATAATAAAACCCTCATCTACTGCATTGGTTTTCGCATCGCAGTTTTTCCAAGGACTTTTGTTCAAAAATAATGATGTCATTTTTATTGTGAGTGTGCATCTATTTCTCAGTTCCAATTTAATATTTTTGCAGCGTAATTTTATTGTGAAGAATTGTGGTGTGAATTATTCACTATTTGTCTTTAATAATTTAATAGAAGACAAATAAACTGTGAAAGTTAGGAGAATAATACCCATTTATTGCAGTTCAAGGAATTTTCATAGGCAAGCAAGTGAAGGACGAAGGAGGAGGCCGAAATATCTCTTTTCTCACTCTCTTGCAACTCAAGTGTGGATTAGTCTCTCTCTCTGTGGTTTGCATTTTTCTGGGGCAACTGTTGTAGGAGGTGGAAATTCCTGGGTTACTGGGGCAACCATTACAGGGCTGAAAGTTCTAGGGCTACTGGCTATTGCAAGAGGGTCGAAATTCTAGGTCATATAGGCAAAATGAAATGCAGGATTAGATTGGGTAACTTGAGTTGAAGGGTCGAAATTCTAGGTGTGTCTCTCACTGAAGAAGAATAATTTCTCTATTGAAAGAGGTTGCTGGGCTTTTCCCCTTTGTGGATTTTCCTAAGGTAAATCTTGTCTTCTTTTTTGTGTTGTGATCTCTATTGTTCCATTGTTCTTTATGGTTGAATTTCTGAAGAATAATTGTTGAATGATATATTGGAATAAGTTAAAAGAAGATCTACATCAAAAGTAATTATCAGAATTTCAGAAATATTGTGCTAACCCTAATTGCACTAAGAAAATCAACCCACACCAAGCTTCGTCTTATTTACAGGAAGAGGAAGGAGTGGTTGAAGGGAAAGAAAAAGATGTGGGATGGGTTTGGACAATAATGTTGAGTTGGAATTGGTCAAATTGGATCTTAATGAAGTAGTACTAGAGCCTTACACTTTTGATGATGGTGATACTCTTGCAGGCTCATCCTCCACGCCAGAAAATGTAAGATTACATTGGATACAGAGGAGGATGCAAAAGAGAGCAATAGTGGTAGTAATGTTGACTTTGATGTTGTTGAGCAATAGCTTATGAGGTTCTTTCATCTTGATCTATGGTTCTAGTATCTACCCTATTTATTGTTTGGTATTTTCCATTGTCATTCCCACATATAGTATTTGTGATTTAGTGAGTCAAGACTCAATATCTATGTAATACATTTTGATTTTGATGACTTAACTAGAAAACTGCAGTTTATGGTTAATTTCTTGTGTTTGTGAATTTATCTTCATTGATGTAGTAGTAAGTACTAGTTGTACCATTGATGAATCATGATTGTAGGTGTAATGTATGATTGAATTTGTATCATCATCATGTACATGTTTTAGTTGCTAAATTGAATTAAAATATGTGTAATATCTATAAAACGTGTTCTCTGTGTCATATTCTAGGGGGTTTCTGTGTCATGTGTTAGATACTCGTATTTTCCTGTCCTCCATGCCCCTTGTCCTCATGTCAAGTGACATAGCCAACAACTTAAGCTACTAGAAGATAGTAAACTTGGCCAGATAGTTTAATTGCTACAACACTTTTATAGTTGAGTGATATGTTTGGCCTCAGACCAATATTTTGCTTCAAACATATGATAATTTTTGCCTCATCAATGAAATTTTCTTAAGGAGTACCATCCTCAGTTTACCCTCGATAAGGAATTCAATCCCTTCTTGATATTACACTCAGCTGCCCAGGATTATCATTTGGCATCTAAGTGTGGCTATAGAATGTCTTGGTACTCAAGGGAATGACTTGACCTAGGTGAATTTGTTCTTTATTGAGCTGTTATAGAGGTCTATTTTGATACTAAAACAATCCTTTATAATATTGACTGTAAATAGCCCCCTGAATTTGGCTTTACCATGACTATGTAGAATTTGTGGACTATATAAATTTTACCTACTTAAGCAAAGATTGAGAGAAATAAACGCCCCTTTTTGTCTCTATCAACACCTACAAATAAGTTTCTCCAATAAGTGCCTATGAGTGTGTTGATTTGGGGTACCATCGGATGTGCTCTAGCCATTAAAATTGGTGCAGAGGCTAAAGAACATGAGATCTCCAAGACCCATAAATGGTTTGGATAGATTGTCCATGGTTTGGGAGATATTAAAATAATTAATATTTTTAATGGAGTTCCTAAGTCTAAACATAGGAAAAATAAAATATTAATGGGTATTAATATAAAACTGGGTTAGAAGGTTCCAAAAGTCATGGATCAAGCCAAATCTAATCTTAGCCCAGGTTTAATCTTGGCCGTTGAAGGAGCAACGAGAAAAGTATAAGAGGAGGCTTGAGAGTCATTTGGAGAATATACCAGAGTGATCAGTGATTCATTTTGCTAGAGTGAGGTTTCTAAGCAAAGTTGAATCAGTGATCAGCAGCGAGGGGTAGTGAGTACGAGGCAGAGAAGCAAGGACAATACTGGGAGACCACAACAAAAGCAAAGAGAGCGAGAGAAGCAGTTAGTGCAGGCTGTGCAGAGCCCAGAAACACTGCGTCATCCATGCAGAAGGTAGAGGGAGTGATGTAGTGGCTCCCAGAGGCTGCGTAGTGCCTCAGAGGGTTGACGCAGAGGGTCCTGGGGCTGACACAGGAGGCTGACACAGCGCTGAGCTTCAGTAGTGCTGGAGAGGATTTCGTGGGATAGGTTTTCTGAATACCTGTTTCCGGTTATAGAGGTATTGTTGCCGTGTATTTTTCTCTATCGGGTGAGCCAGATTAGGCACCTTGTTGTACTTAGATAGACTGCATAATAATATAACCCTCTGAATAGCTGCACCGGTTTTCCCGCACTAGGTTTTTCCGGGGACATTGATCCAAAATAATGGTGTCACTTGTGTGCTTATTTTCTTTCCGTTGATGATCTGTAGATGTTGTGACTATATTGTGTTTATTCTGGTATTTAATGTATTAAATAACTTGTTTGATTTTAAACAACTAGAAGAAATAAACCAACAAAATACAGATTAATTTTCCAACGGATAGACTTAGAAAATTCAACATGGTATCAGAGCATGGTTGCGGATCACAAGAAAACTGAAGGCATCAGCTTAATAGAGCATTTACAGTAGATTCAACTGTCCCGAGTGACAACGTTGATCCTTGCAGAAAGCGACAAAGGAAGGAGTGACGCAGAGGGACTACATCATTAGTTTGGGCTAGAGAGATTCTGAGGAGGGCAAAAACAGGCTCACGCAGAGGCTAGGAGGGATGACGCAGTTGGCTGAGGGAGTTGTTTTGCCCGTGCCAGGATTGCGTAGAGCCAAAAGGCCCAATCCTTCAGTTGCTGGGGCATAGGATGCTGTGGGTAGTTTGCAGAGCGACATTGGTGGGGTACTGTGGTCAGAACAGTACCTAACAGGACAAGACCAAGGTGGAGGGAGTTGTTGCTGAAGCAGATTTCTAGCCAAGGAATCCGGACCAGTGTTGTAGTTGCACGAACGATCGAAGTGGGGCATCTTGACATTGGTAGAAGGATTTCCAGGAGGGAAATCGGGACTCAGAGGGAGTCTAGAAGAGAACTTCTAGACGGGAAGTAGAGAGACTCAGTAGGAGTTGAACCGAGAACTTCCAAGCGGGAAGTAGATAGACTTGGAGGAGTCGACAAAGAAGAGTAGAGAGATGGTTGTGAATGGGCTGAGAAATCAAGATAGGCTGGACGGAGCATCCAACTTTGTCGTCTAGAAGTCCAATATCTTGTCCATTCTAGACAGACATCATATCAAGGGATTCGCCTTGAGAACGATGGCTATCCTAGTTGACCCAGTAGCAAATGATAGGTACGAGGAGGTAATGGCTAAGGCTAAGTGCATCATCCTTGATGGGGTCAAGTATCATGTGGTACCACATATTGCCGAGAAGGAAACAACAAAGGAGATGTTGGATGCCTTGAAGACATTGTAGCAACATACTTTCGTGCAAAGGAAGATGCTCTTGGAGAATCAGCTAAGGGCATACCAGATGCAGAAGGGAGAGCAGATAGATGTCTTCCCGGTCGGTTGAAGGAGATCCATGACTAGCTAACTTCCATAGGGGCTACGCTAGATGAAGAATTAATGGTGAGGACCGCACTTAACACAATTTTCGAGGATTGGGAGGTATTTGTCTAGAGCATACTGGGCAGTACGAGTCTTCCGAATTGGGAAGAACTGTGGGTGGCTCTTCGTCAAGAAGAGATAAGACGGCTGACCAAGGCGGGGAGTAGTGGCGAAGGGGTCAGGATCAAGAAGGAGGAAGAAGAGGATGCGACTCTAGCATCTGCGGGAAAGCAGGAGAAGAGAAAGAAGAAGGACCTCTCTAAGGTCAAGTGCTTCCATTGTGGAGAACTGGGTCATTTTGCGAACTAGTGTCCAAGGAAGAAGAGTAAGGGAGAGGCTTTTGACTTGAAGGCAGCGCCAGTGAAGGGGGAGAAAGAAGTCGAGGAGGATGACGATTGTGCCATGAGTGCTCATGTGCCACTTGAGAAGAAGTGGGGAGACATCGAGCTATAGTCAGGAGGGCTATAGGCGATGAGGGGTAGGATCCTTGAGGTACCCAACCTCTTGGATTATACCTTAATACGGGAGCCCCAAAGAGGAGTAGCAGGACTGGTAGATGTCGGTAGAGACGGATGCGGATGAGGCGGTAGAGAGTGCTACAGTATAAGAATCCCTGGGCAGCGTGAGGCTAGCAGGCTGCAACAGTGCGAGAGGCACGAGAGTTGCACCAGTGCAAGATGGCACAGAGAGGTGTGCAACGTGCGAGATGCAGGGAGTTGTTGCAGCAACACAGAGGTCAGTAGAGGGAGCACTTGTTAGCGGCAGAGAGAGCTTCAACATCGGGAGAGTTTCTAGCCTGACAGTGACGTCAGAAGTTGGGTGGATTAGTTACTTACTTAGTAACTAAGTTGCAGTGCAGTAGCAGTATGCAGTAGCACGATGCAGCATGATGAGAGGGGATGCAGTGTAGATGTAGTGCTGGGAGGATGGACTAGCAACAACACAGATGCAGAGGGAGCTGTCGTACGAATGCAACAGTGGCAGTGGTAGGGCCATGGGCAGTAGTACAAGATGCAGCAGTGCAGAGGATGTTGGGCAGGGAGGCCTAGCATCAGCATAGTGACCGGTGTCGGATAATCAGTGTTATACTCAGTGAAGAGTATTACTAGAGCACAGTCCTCGCTAAGAGGGAGTGTTGATTTGGGGTAGCATCGGATGTGCTCTAGCCATGAAAATTGGTGGGGAGGCTAAAGCACATGAGATCTCCAAGACCTAGAAATGGTTTGGACAGATTGTACCTGGTTTGGGAGATATTAAAATAATTAATATTTTTAATGGACTTCCTAAGTCTAAACTTAGGAAAAATAAAATACTAATGGGTATTAATATAAAATTGGGTTAGAAGGTTCCAAAAGTCATGGATCAAGCGAAATATAATCTTTTAGCCGTTGATTAGAGGTTTAATCTCTGCCGTTGAAGGACCAACGAGAAAAGTATAAGAGGAGGCTTGAGGGTCAGTTGGAGAATACACCAGAGTGATCAGTCATTCATTTTGCTAGAGCGGAGTTGCTAAGCAAAGTTGAATCAGTGATCAACAGTGAGTACGAGGTAGAGAGGCAGGGACAATATTGGGAGACCAACACAGAAGTAGAGAGAGCGAGAGTAGCAGTCAGTCTAGGCTATGCAGAGCCCAGCGCAAAGCCCAGAGAGACTGCGTCATCCACGCAAAGGGCAAAGGGAGTGACGGAGAGGCTTCCAAATGCTGCATAGTGCCTCAGAGCATTGATGCAGAGGGTCCTGGGGCTGACGCAGGTCAGCAGGAGGTTGACGCACAGGCCAGAAGGGCTAGCGCTGAGCTTCAGTTGTGCCAGAGAGGGTTTCGCGGGATAGGTTTTCTGAATACCTGTTTTTGGATATAGAGGTATTACTGTTGTGCATTTTTCTTTGTTGGGTGAGCCGGATTAGGCACCCTGTTGTCATCAGATAGACTGCATAATAATATAACCCTTTGAATCGTTGCACTGATTTTCCAGCATCGGGTTTTTCTGAGGACATTGGTCCAAAATAACGGTGTCACTTGTGTGCTTGTTTTCTTTCAGTTGATGATCTGTAGATGTTGTGACTGTATTGTGTTTATTTCGGTATTTAATGTATTAAATAACTTGTTCGATTTTAAACAAGTAGAAGAAATAAACCAGTAGAATACAGATTAATTTTCTAACGAATAGAATTAGAAAATTCAACAGAGTGGATCTGTGTGATCCCTTCTCCTTTGATCTGAAGCACAATTGAGAGATTTGAAGTGATCCCTCCTTGTCGACTAGCTAGGGTATATTATTGCAACGCCGAAGCCAATTTGGGCAGATCAACTAGGGTGGATTTTGCACCACTAGAAGTATTTTCCTTACATGGGTTCACCAGCTTTCATTTAAGCTCAAAGAGTTCACAATCAATATCAATGACAATCACCAATTTATACCCAAAAGTGAGCTCCAATTATCCTTTTATAACTTTTGTTATTAGAATACCATGGGTCATCAGTATACAATGGGTCAATATCATGGTTAATCGAAATACCATGAATCTCCCCTTTTTCCCAATTCCTTGCTCAATAAGATAAAGTGATTTATGACACTGTCAATTTCGGTTCTTCCCCCATGCCAATGTTCACTTGTTGGGTGCATAGTTTCTAATGGTAATTTGTTGGATTGTTAGCACTCCCTGTTTCTTGGATAGTGTGGTGAGTTATATTTTATTTAAAGTGTGGGTGCTAGAGTTCTATAATTTGAAAATTTCTAACCCGAAATTCTATAGCAATAACTGATTTATTTCACCTACTTATTTCTCACAATAAGTTATTTACGAAATCCCTTCTGCAAACATTAAAATAAATTCTACTGCAATTATCACATAATTACATAGAGAAAAATAACAGTGATATACAAGCACAAGAACCAATCACATCAACACAGTTGTTTTTGGACAATTGTCCCCCGAAAAACCCAATGTGGGAAAACTTGTGCAGCAGATGAGGGTTTTATTAATCTTCAGCAACAATCGATTTACAAGGAATGATTTTACAGAGAAACTAAGACACTATTGAGAGAAAACAACTGAGGCAAGGTTCACCCCTCTGCCAGAAACTTTCTGACACCCTGGAGACCCTTCTCCCACTTTTGCATCACTCTGCGTGGTTCTGCGTCAGCCTGCGTGAGGACTACATCTCTTGGACTATGTCTTTCCTCTGCGTTGTCTCTCAATACCCCTGCGTCACCTCCTCCTCAGTCATTGACTGCTGTTGATGCCCTCCTCTTCCTCCACCCTGCAACTCTCCCTCTAAAATCGATCTCCTTCTCTTTGAGAATCGATTTGCCTTGGAACACTGAGTATCTGCCAGTGTATCTCCAAATGACTCTCAAGTCTTCTCTTATATTTTTCCTGTTGATGAATCAACAGTTGAGATTAAGTCTCTAATCAACGGTTAAGATTAAAACAGAGTTGATTCTCGTCTCTTAGAAGCTTCTCACCCATATCTTTATTAATACCCATTAATATTTTTATTTTCCTAAGCTTAGACTTAGGAACCCATTACAAATATTAATTATTTTAATAACTCCTCATCCAGGTGGAATTTATCCAAACGATTTATGGGTCTTGGGGATCTCATATGTTCTAGCCCCTCCAGAAAATTTTGGAGCTAGAGCACATCCGATACTACCCAAAATCAAACCTCCCTCTTAGCGAGGAATGTTCTCTAGTAGTACTTCCCAATAGAAGCACCACACTGATCTACAATATCGGTCCTTTGCGTTGTTTAATGCTCGGTCTACTGCCCCTCATCTACTGCGCTGCTGCAACCTGTACTGCTGCCCATGACACTACAACTCACTGCTACATCTGTACTACAGGTCCCTCTAAATATGCTGGATCGTGTTGCCCATAACACTGCCACTGCTAACTACTGCACTACATCTATACTATCCGCTTCTGCTACTGAAATGGATTCTTCACCATCCCCATCTTCTCCTTGAAATAAACAAACTTTGTTCTTTCCAGAGCCTTGGTGAGAATATCTGCCACCTGTTCTCGAGTAGGAGTGTACCTCAACTATACTGCCCCTCGTTAGACACAGTCTCTGACGAAGTGACACCTGGTATCAATGTGCTTCGACCGATCATGAAATAATGGATTCTCAAAGAGCTTGATGCAACTCTGATTATCACACAAAATATTGGTCGCTTCCATCTTCCTCCTGAATAGATTCACAAGCAATTTCCTAAGCCATATGGCTTCAAACAAAGTTATGCTAACTGCCATATATTCTTCTTCAGCTGAACTCAGAGCCACGGATTTCTATTTCCAACTACACTAGGGTGTCATTCCTGATCCAATGTTGAAACAGTACCCAATGGTACTTTTCCGATCTACCGAACTTCCAGCCCAATTTGCATTAGTGAACCCACTTAGCCTGATGTCATTTCCTTGGGTGTACATAATAACATTAGTTCATGCTCGACTGTTCCTCGTATATATCTGAGAACATGCTTGGCTACTGCCTAGTGTGCCCTCTTTGGTTCCACCATGAACTGACTAAGGGTATTGACAGCGTAACAAATGCCTGGCCTGGTACTTACCGGATACATCAGGGACCCTATGAGCTGCCTGTACAAGGTGGGATCGACTTCTTTATCTTCGGATGCATCAATTTTCTTCCGGTTGGTGATCATTGGAGTAGCCATAGGTTTACAGTCTTGCATTCTGAACCTTTTCAAAATCTTTGTAGCATACCTCCCTTGTCCAAGGAAGATTTCACCCTTCTGCTGCCAAACTTCCAACCCCAAGAAATAATGCATCTGTCCTAAATCCTTCATGTCGAATTTTGTGGCTAGATTCTACTTGCAATCTTTGATGAGCCTGGATGGGCTTGTCAGGAAAATATCATCCACAATACCAGGATTAGAGGCTCATTCTCTACAAGAAGATAGTAGAGATTAGGATTTGCGTCACTCTTGACGAATCCCATCTTTTGCAAGTAGCCATCAATTCGATGGTACCATGCTCTAGGTGCCTGTTTAAGCCCATACAAAGCTTTCTTCAACCTACATACATGATATTTCTTCTCATGTGTCTCAAAACCCTCTGGTTGTTCAATGTATACTTCTTCTTCTATCACCCCATTCAAGAATGTCATCTTAACATCCATTT
The DNA here is from genome assembly GCA_000404065.3 of Pinus taeda. Taxonomy (NCBI): domain Eukaryota; kingdom Viridiplantae; phylum Streptophyta; class Pinopsida; order Pinales; family Pinaceae; genus Pinus; species Pinus taeda. The sequence goes on from APFE031592978.1 coordinate 106,794, forward strand.
GGTGAATCTCCCACCCCATCTGTGCTACAAGGGATATCATAGATCTAATAGAAGTATACCTGGCTACTGGGGTGAAGGTTTCTTCGTAGTCTATCCCTTCCTTCTGAGCATACCCCTTAGCCACAAACTTGGCTTTGTATTTTTCCACACTTGCCATATGCAGCGTATTTGACTTTGTAGATCCATCTCGAACCTACCACTGAGCTGTCCTGAGGCCTAGGTAACACTTCCTAGACATCATTGACCATTATAGAATTGTATTCCTCCACCATATCATCTACCCATACTTGATGTTGAACAACCTCCTGAAAACTAGAGGGTTCCCCAACCTAAGCTACCAAGCCTTGGTATATGTTTGGCTGTCTTCGATCCCTTTTCTCATTCCTGGGTGCACCAACGAAGTCCTTTGCATCTCGTAGAATTTGTCGAAGTTCCCGGATCATTCTTCCACTAGTAGTGGGTAAAATCCATCTGCTCTTCCTCTTCCTGAGACTCCACCTGTTCTGAAGCTTTGTCTTTAGGAGAATTACAGGTACTAGTTTTTGCTGGTCAGAGTGGTTGTACCAACGGATCGTCTTTTGACTGCTCCTCGGAAGGCATTTCTCGAGATTTACTGAAAGCTCTGTCCTCCATGAAATTTACATCCCGCCGAACAATTACCTTCCTATTCCCTAGAAGATAGACTCTATATGCCTTAGCATTCTCGCTATATCTCACAAGATATCATTTTTATGTAGTTTGATCCAATTTCTTTCTTTTTGCTTCGAGTATATGGCAGTATGCCAAACTCCCAAATATCTTGAAATGACTTATAACGACCTATTTATATAAATAATATCAAATAAATTTAAATAAATAAATTATATTAATCAAATTAATAAAAATATAAAAATATAACTAATGATAAAGTATTTTAATGTAAGTCTAACCTTTATATTAAAATAAAATCAGAAAAAGGAAAGTTAATTAAAAATCAATATATTTTTAAAGAAATATACATGACACGACATGGGAAGGGTGTCGTGAGGAAAGGAAGCGGTGGGTGTTGGAGGAAGGACGGCCACCGCTAAGAATTAGTTTATAAACCAAGAATGGGAGAACCGAAAAAAAGAGGAGGAGGAGGAGAACAGGAGAACTGAAGGAGGAAGAGGAGCAGAATCTGAAATTATCCACAGGAAGGAAGAGCGCGGATTGTTCTAAGGTTCTGGGCATGGGGGAACAGTCTGCTTCGACTCAGAAGCTTACTGGACTTAGTAGCGAGGTTTTGTTCAATTTGGCTGGGTGGTTTCGATCTTTTGGTAACCATAATAGAGCTGCAGAAGACATCAACAACTGCAAGTGCACAGGTAAGTACCTTCATTAATTCTGCTAGTTAATTCTGTAATAGAATTTTTTTTCAAGAAATTAGTTACATGTTCATGAATCTACGTTAATGGCCCTTACATGACTAACTTCTGGTGTCTTCCTGCTGAAGGCACTTTCCGGAGTAATCTTGCCCAATGCCCTATGAGGAGTCATTTTTGGACATAAACTGTCGTGCTACATGCTTCTGCCCACAAGAATTTTGGCATATCCTGATCATACAACATCGCCCTGGCTGCTTCCACAATAGTCCTGTTCTTCCTTTCTGCTACCCCATTCTGCTTCGAATTGTAGGGAGTTGTCCACTCCCTTTTGATGCCTTCCCTAGCGCAAAAATCAGTAAAGTTCTTGTCAACTCTCCTCCATTGTTTGAGCGCAACACTTTTATCTTCTTTCCTGTTAGATTCTCTACTAGAGCCTTCAACTCTTTGAATGGACCAAAAACCTCATCCTTGGATTTTAGAAAGTAGATCCAAGTCTTCCTGGAATGGTCATCGATGAAGGTGACAAAGTACTCGGCACCACTAAGAGATTTTGTGGACATGGGTCCATAAATATCTAAGTGTATCAATCCTAGAACACTTTGATCCCTATTGTTACTTCTGTAAAACACTGCATTGGCATACTTGCCTAGAGCACACCCTCTGCATACATCATCTCGTTTGATACTTAATTTAGAACTCCTGATACTATTTTCCCGAGAATTCTTGGAGCCCCATGGTGTAAGTGTCCCATCCTCCTATGCCATAGTTCATTAAAATCTTTATCCTCATTGTTGTGTATCAGTGCCATTGGAGATTCTCGCTGTAATTTATACAGCCTGTTACTTCTAATTCCAATCTGGGCCTTCCTTTTCCAACTCGGGTGTTTGACATATACTTTCTCCTTAATGAAGAAAACGTCATAGTCCTTGTTTTGAAGTTGAGATACAGAGAATAAGTTCATCCCCAATCCTGGCACATGTAGCACATTGGTTGCCGAAGTTTGAAAGACTACAATACCTCTTCCTACGGGGGTACACTTTGCCTTATTTCCCATGGTGATATGAAAATTCATCCTTTCTTCCTGGTAATTTGAAAAACATTCTCGTATTCCTGTCATATGCCAGGAAGCTCCACTATCTATATACCAAACCTCAGAGGAGGCAGAACATGCTAGGCAAGTGACTTCTTCTTCTAGTCTAGAAGCTAACATAGAATAATCGTGATCCATGTTCTTCGTGCTTTCTTCTTATTCTGGAAATCTGCGTGAGTCCCTCTAAGTTGATGCCTCTGCATCATGCTCCTGACCCATAGTAGATTCTTCTCTCATGTTGTCGGATCTCTACTCTGATACCATGTGAAAATTTCTAACTCGAAGTTCTACTGCAGTAACTGATTTATTTCACTTACTTATTTCTCACAAGAAGTTATTTACGAAATCCCTTCAACAAACATTAAAATAAATTCTATTGTAGTTATTACATAATTACATAGAGAAAAATAACAGTGATATACAAGCATGAGAACCAATCACATCTACACAGTTGTTTTTAGACAATTGTCCCCGGACAAACCTAATGTGAGAAAACCAGTGCAGTAGATGAGGGTTTTATTAATCTTCAACAACAATTGCTTTACAAGGAATGATTTTATAGAGAAACTAAGACACTACTGAGAGAAAACACTTGAGACAAGGTTCATCCCTCTGTCGAAAACTTTCTGACACCCTGGAGACCCTTCTCCCACTTCTGCGTCACTCTGCATGGTTCTGTGTCTCATGGACTATGTCTTCCCTCTGCGCTATCTCTCAATACCCTTGCATCACCTCCTCCTCAGTCACTAACTGCTACTGATGCTCTCCACTTCCTCCACACAGCGGCTCTCCCTTTGAAATCAATCTCCTCTTTGAGAATCGATTTTCCTTGGGATACTGAGTATTTGCAGGTGTATCTCCAAATGACTCTCAAGTCTTCTTTTATACTTTTCTTGTTGGTGAATCAACGATCGAGATTAAGTCTCTAATCAATGGCTAAGATTAAAACAGACTTGATCTTCGTCTCTTAGAAGCTTCTCTCACCCATATCTTTATTAATACCCATTAATATTTTTATTTTCCTAAGTTTAGACTTAGGAACCCATTAAAAATATTAATTATTTTAATAACTCTTAATTTGGGTGGAATTTCTCCAAACGGTTTCTGGGATTTGGAGATCTTATATGTTCTAGCCCCTCCACAAAATTATCGAGCTAGAGCACATCCGATGCTAGCCAAAATCAACATATAAAGTTTTATCCTTTAATTAATCAAAAGTCACTTAATAATCACTTTTTAATTTAATTACTCAATATCACCTCAGAGACGCATTATTAAATTAATTAATTCCCATCTCTTTTTCTCAAGAAGGGATATTACAATCCTCCGTTCCAGAGATTACTTGTCGCAAGCAATCCAAACCTGCATTCTTTGGTCTCAGACAAACATAAAGAATCCCTGCTGCATACAATCAAGAACCTGCATGCCTAGTCCAACTTTTGGATCCCAAATGAATCTTAAGAAGGCTCTACTTGAATCCGCTTCAATAGGATACTATTGATCCTGGTAACTCCTGTCAACTTTGTGTGAAGCAATCCATCCATCCCAAGGATCCTTGGATCCCAAGCCCTCGTATCCTCATATGTCCTAAGAGTGGTAGCATATCTAAACCAATCAACCAAGGGAAGTATTTTTAGGTTGTCGAAGTCTTTCTCCCATGGGTATACCCACCTAGATCCCATTGATAGGTTGTGAATATCACATCCCTAATACAAAGAGTCCATTGTAGTCGTGTGAACCATCCCTCATAAAATTCCCTGGTGAACTTGAAGGGCATAGATCCCCATGAGCTAGTGGGGGTATCACTATTGGAATAATCACCTCCTTCCCTGATGCCAAATCCACTGATGACAGAGCATCATTGCCATACAATGCACACAACAATGTTATATCAATGCCACCCATTCTGAATAGCTCCCACCAAAGCACACTGAGGATCTTGCTATCTTCATCACTGATGATGTACCCAGGCAACTCATGGAGGCTGAATTCTTCCCTGGAAAACAGCCTTGTTACTCATGCTGTCATGTACTCCAATGGAACCATAAAGGAATGTGCAAGCTCAGTCAATTGGTCAACCACTCCATAATTGCAATTGCTTCCCTGCACCTCCGAAAGTCTATGAAATTCATGGTCATACTCCCCTTGGAAAGTCTATATCACAATGCCTTCTCCTCCCTCTATAAACTCCACCTTTTGCTCCACCACTCTGTCAAGCTCTGCCACATGATGAAATGATCCACCTGGTTCCCATTGCCAAATTGGGGATCTATCATCCGAAATATCTAAGGGCTCCTATTGCGTTGTACCCTTGGTTAGAAGTGTCTTTCTAAAAATCACCCACTCAGTAGGATACCAACTCATAATCTCTCTCCAATCCAATATAAATGGACTTTTGTGTAATGTCCCAAATCACTCGTTTCCTTTAGGCTAGAAAAAGGATAAAATATTAAGGGGGCAAAGGAGTTTGCCTAATTTCGCTTTATAATAAATAAAATGGATAAAGTATTAATAAATAAAAAAGGGAAAAAATCACTTGGGGAAATAAGTGACTGTCAATAAAGCAATAAAGGAGGTTTCTAGAAGAATGGAGAAGATCTAGCAAGACCTTTTAAAGAGGGGAAAGGAGGCCATTCCTCATCATTCTATTTTGGTGATTATTTTCTTGTGATGTATTTGACTCAGGGAAGTCAATCTATGTAATATCCCTCTTTGGAAGTACCTTAAGTTTCACCCAATTTTCTGAGTTTTGTTTGATTTGGTCTTTGTGAGATTTTGTTAGAAAGTAGACTGCTGTAGGTGTGCTTTCTTGATTTTTGGGCTAAAAAAGACATTTCATGCCAAAACATATATGCTGACAAAGATTCCATAACAGTGACATCATTTTCATATTAATTCAGCAAGGATAAACTCCATGAACAACATTAATGACAGCCGACAAATTTATTGACATTCACTGAAATACTACTCAGAAAATTACACAGTGATTTCCAGATCGATTAACCTTTCATAAACTTGACTCAGGGTAAAGAGATTCAAGTAATGAGTGACTTGGTATATATGCTGTCCAAGAGAACTTACATCCACAGTTAGCTTCAGCAATGAATACACTGAGATATGAGAGAGCTACAAGAAATTTCATGCCCTCTTTCCAAGTGCATACTCAAGGGGTTCTTTGGCATAAATCAACTCACAAAGTCACCCTCTAATACCATATACAGTTCAGTCCTTTCCAGCATACAAATCATTCTCCAAATGAGTGATTCTACCGACAAAATTAAGGATATCTAGGCCCATAGATCTGGAAAGAATTAACAGCAGTACACACTCCAACAAAGAAGACCTTCCTTCAGAGAAATTTAGCTTATAAGATTGGATAAATTCAGCCCTTAGTCATGATGCTCAGGATGTTCATTAAAGCCAGAATTCGGCCTCTTTAAACTAGCAACAATTCAGTTTGAAATAACAATTACTCCTCCAGGATTTCAGCCCTATCTCTTGATGCAATTCTTGGAATAATTTGTGTTGGTCTAGCTGAGCAAAATGCTCCACAATCCACTTGAATTCTGCAAATCTGGTTGTACTAGCAATCTGAAAGTTTGTGGACTGATAAATAATGGAAATGGCTTCCAAAAACCCAACTCGGCCTCTCAACCTTTGAGGATAATCTTGGGGACAATTCGTCCTCCTGTCAAGATAAAATTTCACTTCAGATTTCGGCCTACTTGCTTGATAGTGTAATCTGGAATAAATATATTCGATCCTCTTCTCTTGTTGTTTCAGAGAATCTCAGCCCTCCTATAAACTATTTGGAACTCTTCCTTTAACCAATATCACACAAGAAACTTGATCTCGAAACGGTAGTGTAAGATCACTCCCTGGATTCTGATGGGAATGGGGCAATGGCTTGGCATATTTGGCCCACTGTAGAGAATAATCCAGACCCCTTGATATTGGACATTCTGCCTTCTCAGAGATTTATACAATCCTGCAAACTACACAATACTAAGGCCTCCTGCAAAACAGTAGTAATTAGATTCTTGTGATAAACACCAATTGAAGATCTGAAGTAATCTCCCTCAAAAGCTAACTAGGGTGGCACTCGAAGTCCACCAAAATTAGCTATTGAGTTTCAAGCTGAGTTTCGCTTGAAACTCGCTTGTGTTTCTTTTCAATGTCAAGTACAAATGATAGGAATATAATATTTCCAATTGAGTCCAATAGTCTATTTATAATTCTCCATTGAGCCTCTTTCTAGCTCCTAGATTCTCCTTTTTTGCTATTATTTTATTGGTGGGGTCCATTTTCCACAAGGAGACTTTTTGCAACCGTTTTGAATAAAATAGTAATTTGCCTCATTTCTCAATAAAATATTATTTTGCCACCATTCTCCATTAAAATAATAATTCTTATTAGTTTGCCGGCATTTCCATTAAAATATTATTTTGCCTTCCTCCAATAAAATATTATTTTTCCGCTATCTCATTAAAATGATAATTTCTTCCTTTACTCACAAAATGATATCCTCTTTTTAATATTTCCAAAATTTTGCAAAACTCCCAAGTGATTTTAGCGTACACAAAAATTGGGAACATAACAATCTCAAGGGTTTCAGATGAGAATCTCACACTAGTTTCAGTGGACAGCATTGCCACCCTAGTTGGTAATCATCCAATTTCGGTGGACATCATTGCCACCCTAGTTGGCATTGTGGAAAATCATTCAGATTCTCATTTGGTCTTCATTGTAGGTGTTTTTTCAGTTGATTCTCAAGGTGCTAAAGAGAAATCTATTTGCTGGAGAATAATTGTTGCAGGGGTTGGAATTATTTCCCAAGAGGCCAAGTTCATCTTGCTATGCTACATTGGGGGGTCTAGTTCTCTTCTAATTTGGAGGCTGATTTCTTCTTCATTAAGGGGACCGAGTTTATATAGTTTTGAGGGCCGAGTTTATCCTACATTGGGAGGTTGGGTTCTTTTCTCTTTTGGAGGCCGATTTCTTCTTCATTAAGGGGGTCTGAGTTTATATTGTTTTGAGGGCCAAGATCTGTTTCTTTGGCTGAATCCTCATCTTTATTTGCAGGCCGAGATCCTTACCTTGGAGGTCGAATTCTACCTTATTTAATATGCTGATTTACTCTTCTCTGATGGCCGAGTTTTATTGCTAATTCTAGAGATCCAGATCATTATTTGGGAAGCCAATTTCTGAAGTTTATTTTCATTGCTCGGTGGCTGAGAGATTTGTCCTTGGGAGGGTTGAATTCCCTTCTCCTGTGGCTGAATTACTTTCCTGAAAGAGCTGAGCTTTAGAGGCCGAATTTCATCTGTCATAGGCCCAAATTCCCTTGCATTTTTGGAGGCTAAATTTATCATTTTCTGGGTAAGAGGTTTGATCATCTTGGGAGGCAGAACTTTATTCCTTGAGGAGGTTGATTGCATTACTCAGTGGCTTAATTAATATTCTTATTTGAAACGTGGAGCCTATTTCATCAGGAGACCAAATTCTGCATTATCTTGAAGGAACGAGCTCTGAATATTGGGGAGCCTAGATTTATTTATTGAAGGGGACAAGTTGTTCAAATTGCCAGATCAAGTTTTCTTGAGGGCCAAGTTGTGTTTTTGGAGCAAGATCCCAGGAACCAAATTGAATTGGCATTGTAAATTATTCCAAGTAAATTAATAAAGTCTGAGTTCCTTTAGTCTTCATGCATGAGAATATTCATTATCTTGCTTGCCAAGTGTTTGACGAAAGTTTGAAGAAGTTTTTCCACTAACTATTTGCTAAAAGTTCTCAAAGAATTCTTTTTAAAATCTGTTGGATAGCATTAGAAAATTCTAGCTTTAGTACATTATTGTGGTATCAAAGTGTGCTCTTGGCCAACTGTAGGGTTAAAACCAAGTAATATTGAGAGGAAGAATTCCAGGACCAAGAATCGGAAGGCTAAAGATAACAAGGAAAAATGCCTCCAAGTCAAGAAGAATTGTTCGCAGAGTTTATTCAAAAATTTGAAGATTATAATAAATCCTTTGGAAAGGTGATAAAGCTAATGGGAACATGGGTATCATCAAAGGAAGTAAAGGAAAAAAAGGATTGCAAATCTGAAGCCCAAGACCAGGAGCTACGAAATCACATAGAATATGGAGGAGGATGTTATGAAACCAACGCACAAAAAGATAGAAAACATAGATCAACACCTTAGAAATAATCCTTTTCGAGGGGCAACCTCCTTTACATTACACAAATGAACAATTCTTGGATGATACAAATGACAAGACCTCCTTTCTATATATAGGAGTCTAAGGGGTCATAATATAATCAGAACCAACATAACAATAATAATGTAAGGGCACAATAATAACAATAGTGGGCCTCTATGGGGCACAATAATAACAATATGGGGACTACATGGGCACAACAATATAATAAGGGGGTTGTACTAATAGCAATAAGGGGTGACACTAGTAGTATAGGGACCTAACATGCCCCTCTCCTTCAAAAAGTGTTGTCCTCAATGTTTGAGTAGTTCTTGATGCTTTTGTATAGATTCTTGTCCTTCCATGTGGAATCTTCAGCGAGTAAGTTCTTCCACTCGATGAGATACTCTGAAATTGATCTATTTCGTAGCTTTCGATTTCTTGGTTCTGTGACTGCTTTAGGTTCCAATATGATTATTCCTTCCTTGTCAAGTTCTCACAATACTATTTGAACTATGATCTTCTGCAACTTTTGAATGAGTTCCCACTCCTTTGGGCATATGGATATATGTAAGGCCTGATGTTTAGAGGAACACTTCGCGGAATCAAATGAATAGCATGATCATGATCACGAATAGGTGGGAGGCCTTTGGGAGTCTCAAATACCTTGGAATGATTGTCCAAAACGTTTTGGAGATCTGGAGAAATACATGATTTCGATGTGGGATCCTCTAGTGAACATAATTGTGCAATTACACCCCGTTGTTTTTTATTTAGAAGCTTTGTCATGCTGTTAGAGTTGATTATCTTTCTATGTTTTCCTTCGATACCTTTTAATTCAACTTCCTTTCCTTCCCAAAAGAATTTCAAGAAAAGTTATTGAAAATTAAAAGCTATCGTACCCAAAGGTTGTAGCCATCGGACTTCTAGTAAAACATCAGCACCACCTATTGGAATGGAAAGCATTGGGCTATTCAATACATATCCTCCCATGGATAGCTTGATATTATGGCACTTTCTAGAGCAATTTAGGGTTCCTCCACTTGCAACCATCACTTGACACTTTGGTGCTGGATATAGGAAGCAATTCAATTCCTTGGCTATCTTACAATCAATAAAATTATGGGTACTGCCTGAATCAATCAACACTCTTACCTTTTTCTTCTTGATATGTCCTTCTATCTTGATAGTTTGAGGAGTGGTAATTTCTTCCAATGCATTACAAGATAGGGTCGGATTGATTTCTTGAGACTCGATGTGATCTTTCAATTCTTGAACATTTTTCTTCTTGATATGTCCTATATTGATAGTTTGAGCCTTGAGAAGTGGTAATTCTATCCAATGCATTACAAGATATGGTCGTATTCATTTCTTCTTTCTTGATGTGATCTTTCACTTCTTGAACCTTTTTCTTCTTGATATGTCCTTCTATCTTGACAGTTTTAGGAGTGGTAATTCTTTCCAATGCTTTACAAGATATGGTTTGATTCATTTCTGCTTTCTCTGGGGTTGGTTCCTGGTGTATATACTCTTGTTTTGATGTTTCTTGATCCTTTTCTTTCTCCTCTCCACAATCAATGTAAAATATTTTCTTCTTAGCACACTTATGACCTTTAATGTATTTGTTATCACAATTTTAACAAAGCCTTTTTTCTCTTTTTTCTTCCAATTGTTGTGGTGTAACCCTTGTAGGTTGTGGAAGGCTAGGAGAAACAACACTTCCATCTTTATAGTTGTGAGGGGTAGACTTTCTTGTTGCTATAATTTTATTTTCCACTTTGTTGCTCTTTGTATCCTCATAATGTGCTATCATTTCCTCCATGAAAATTGATCACGTAACAAGTTGTTTACGAGAACAAAGCCCTTTATACCATAAAAATTGATCTGGTTCTAAATATGAAGATGCAATACATACCTTTTGTAACAGTGGTACACCATGTAGATCAAAATATTGCTCCATTTGTAGTATCCAATTTACTGGATCCTTTCCATCAAACTTTCTCATATCACTTTGCTTTGATTTCAGGAGCTCGATCTTGAAATGATTGTAACTATGTACTTTCAGATCTCAAAGTTCTAAAATTGTCTCTTGCAGTAGCCCTCTGAGTCCTCTTTCTAACTCCACAAGTCTGATCAGAATTTGATTCTCCAAGGAAGAGTTATGCCTAATCTCCTAAGATGACCTAATTATATAATGTTTCAGTAGAGTGAACTTGTACGACGTGCCACATGTCACAGTTTTGACCTTCAGATCTGAAAACTATGCACAGAAAACTACATTTTGTCCTCTTTTTGTAACTTCTTACGAAATTTCAATTTGTTGTTCAGAGAGAAAGTTATGATGAGTTTCCCAAGGTCACCTGTTTAGGATGTAATTTGGGAGTCTGCAAAAACCCTAACTTCCTCGGATCATATATTCGAAAATATAGCGAGACAAGATCTGAAATTCAAACTCAAGATTTAGAATGATTTGTTCTCAAATGAGTTTTTTCTTTAGCTTCTGAAACTTCGTAGCGAAAAGGTTATAGCGAAAATACCACGATGACCTGTTTTAGATGAAATTCTAGAGCTTGCAAAAACCCTAACTTCCTCATATCATATCTCCGAAAATATAACGAGACAAGATCTGAAATTCAGACACGCAATTCAGAAAGATTTTTTCTCAAATGGTTTTTTTTTTCACTTCTGAAACGTCGCAGATAAAAAGTTATAGCGAAAATACCACGATCACCTATTTGGAGCAGCGAAACCCTAGAATCCAAAGTTCTGATACCAAATGTTATGAAACCAGCTCACAAAAAGATAGAAAAGAGAGATAAGCACCTTAGAATTCAGCTTCTTCGAGGGGGAAACCTCCTTTGCATTACACAAATGAACAATTATTGGACGATACAAATGACAAGACCTCTTTTCTATATATAGGAGCCTAAGGGGTCATAATATAATTAGAGCCAACATAACAATAATAATGTAAGGGCATAATAATAACAATAATGGGCTTATATGGGGTACAATAGTAACATTATGGGGACTATATAGGTACATCAATATAATAAGGGGGTTGTATTAATAACAATAAGGGGTTACACTAATAGTATAGGGGCCTAACAGAGGATATGGGAATTACTCTTCCAAATATCATCCTCAGGATTTTGATGATGTATGCCATTGTGTGATAATGAAATTCCTTCTGGACCTGTGATTGGATCCATTGAAACAACAACTGGAGCCACATTGCTAACGGAAAATTGTTAGGTCCTTATAATACTAGTGTAGCCCCTTTATTATTATTGTTAATGTAGCCTCATATTGTTATTGTTGTGCCCATGTAGCACCCATCTTGTTATTGTTGTGCCCCATAGAAGCCCAGTAATGTTATTATTGTGTCCTTACATTATTATTGTTGTGTAGGCTCTAATTATATTGTGACCTCTTAGACTCCTATATATACCAAGGAGGTCTTGTCATTTGTATAATCCAAGAATTGTTCATTTATGTGATGTATAGGAAGTTTCCCCCTTCAAAGAGGCTTATTTTGAAGTCATTGATCTATTTCTTTTTCTATTTTGTGATCTGGTTACATAATATTTGGTATCAGAGCTTTGGATTTTAGAGTTTCACTGCTTCAAATAGGTCATCTTGGAATTTTTTCTATAACTTTTTATCTACAAAGCTTCATAACCTAAAATTTCGACTAGGTGGAGCCAAGATATTGGTAAACTTCGTGTAGAAATTTGAGATCTTGGTTCGCTACATTTTTTGAGATATGGTCTGAAGAAGTGAGGGTTTTTGCATGCTCCAGAATTCAGTCCCAAACAGGTGACCTAGGAAAAATCGTCATAACTTTCTCTTCAAGCATCAGATTTGAATTTTGTAAAACGTGACAAAAATTGCACAGACCGTAGTTTCGCTTGTATCAATTTCAGGGTTGAAGGTTGAAACAATGACATATGACATTCTATACAAGTTCGCTCTACTGAACGAGTCCATAATTAGGCCATCGTGGGAGATTTAGCATAACTTTATCTTGAAGAATCCAATATTGGTTTGACTTGTGGCATTAGTAAGAAGACTGAGAGAGCTACCACAAGACGGAATTTCAGACCTTGGGAGGCCAAAATTTCAGAGATAAAACAATGTCAATTTCGAGCCTAAAAACAAGAAAAATGTGTTTTTTTTTCAAGTTTTTTGCGTAACTTTTGTTTAAAAATTAGTTTAAAGTGATTCAAAGGGCATAGTGAAGTATAGATGTCGTTGTTTGATTTCAAAATGCCTCAAAAAAAATGGGTGCAACTATAAAGCTCTACTATGACGCATGAAGAAGAGGAAGAAATGCAACATGATATATCAAAATTACAAGACCAAGTGCAACAAATTTCGCTTTATCAAAGAGTAACCAAAAATAAATTGGAATCTAAGATGGATGGTTTTGAAGAAAACATAAAAGGCAACATGTAGGTTTTTAAAATAGACATGGAAACGATGAATTTCAAGTTGGAAGGGTTACCAAAGTTGTTGCAAGAAAGGCTTCCCAGTGGTGACAAGGCAATCCATGAAAATCATGATGAGGACAAAAGGAATATGAATTATGATTTTAGAGACTCCAATGTGGAGTTTAAGGACCACCACATTCCAAAGATAGATCTGAGGAAGTTTGATGGCAAGGATTTGGTGACATGGATACTATAGATGGAGCAATATTTTGATTTACATGATGTGCAACACACACAAAAGGTACGCATTGCATCTTTATATTTAGAATTCAATCAATTTGTATGATATCAATGGCTTTGTTCCTATAAATCACTTGTCACTTGGTCAATTTTTACGAAGGAAATAATAACACTATTTTTTTTTTTTTTTTTTTTTTATCTATTAGACTAACCTAAGTACCCACGGGGATTTGAACTGGTGACCTATCGCAAGGAGTGCCTTAACAGCGCACCCATTCACCATCAATCCAAAGCCCCATGGGCGAAATGATAACACATTATTAGGATATAAAGAGCAACACCTTTTTTTAGCCAATTGATAAGTCTCAAACAAAAGGGTTCAATGGCTAAGCACATTGAGGGCTTCCAAAAATTGAATATTAGGGTAACTGATATTTCGGAGTATAGGATTGATGTCTTCATAGGGACTTTAAAGGATAACATCCAATATGAGGTTCGCCTTTGGGAACTTGATTCATTGGAGAAGGCATTAGGGGTGGCAAGAAAAGTTGAATGCAAAATTATGGCAACAAGGAACTCTATCACTCACAACTATAAAGAAGGAAGTGTTGTTTCTCCTAGCCTTCCACAACCTACAAGGTTGACACCACAAAAATTGGAAAAGAAAAAAAGAGAAAAAGGGCTTTGTTACAATGTGATAACAAATACACTAAAGGTCATAACTATGTTGAGAATAAATTATTTTACATAGATTGTGAAGAGGAAGAAAAAAAGAACAAGAAACTTTAAAAGAAGAGGATATACACCAGGAACCAACCCTAGAGAAAGAAGAAATGAATCCGACCATATCTTGTAATGCATTAGCATGAATTACCACTCAAACTCTCAAGATAGAAGGATATATCAAGAAGAAAAAAGTAATAGTGTTAATTGATTCAAGTAGTACCCATAATTTTATTCATAGTAAGATAGCCAAGGAATTAAATTGCTTTCTATATCCAACACCTGAATGTCAATTGATGGTTGCAAATGGAGGAACTATAAATTGCTTTGGAAAGTGCCATAATATCAAGCTAACCATGGGGAAATATATATTTAATAGTCCAAAACTTTCCATTCCAATGGGTGATGATGATGTTGTACTAGGAGTTCAATGGTTACACTCTTTGGGGACGATAACTTTTAATTTTCAAGAACTTTTCTTGAAATTTTTATGGTAAGGAAAAAATTGAACTAAGGGGTATTGTAGGGAAACCAGGGAAAATAATCAGCTCTAATGGCATGAGAAAAATTTTGAAGAAAGAACAACGGGTGTAATTGCACAATTATGCTCACTAGAGGTTCAAACATCGAAATCATTTATTTCTTAAGATCTCCAAAAAGTCTTGTACAATCATTCCAAGGTATTTGAGACTCCCAAAGGCCTCCCACCTATTCATGATTATGATCATGCTATTCACTTGATTTCCTCCAAACATCAGGTCTTACAGATATCCATATGCCCAAAAGAGTGAAATTGAATGTATGGCTGCAGAATGCTAGAGGTCGGTATAATTCAGCCTAGTCAAAGTTCTTTCTCTACTCCGGTAGTATTGGCGCACAAAAAGGATAGATCATGGCGTATGTGTCCGGATTATAGGGAGCTCAACAAGCTCACTATTAAAGATAAATTTCTCATTTCTATCATTGATAAATTGTTGGATGAATTACATGGAGCAATTTACTTCACCAAGTTGGATCTTTGTTCAGGATATCATCAAATTAGAATGAGGATTGAAGACATTCCGAAAACAACATTCAAAACTCATGAAGGTCATTATGAATTTTTGGTCATACTTTTTGGCCTTACTGATGCACCTATCACATTTCAAGGTTTGATGAATTCCATTTTCAAACTCTTCCTTAGAAAATTTGTGTTAGTATTTTTTGATGATATACTAATCTACAAGTCTTGGAAGGATCATGTTCAACATGTTGATAGGGTGCTCAAACTATTGGAGGAGAAAACAATTATATGAAAAACCTCCAAATATTTCTTTAGAGTACAAAAGGTGGAATATTTGGGTCATATTGTATCTCATGAGGGTGTTAAGGTAGACCCTAACAAAATTAAAGCCATTAAGGACTGGGAAATCCCCACAACGCTAAAGCATCTTTGAGATTTCTTGGGTTGACAGGGTGTTATCGCAAGTTTGTTAAGAATTATGAGAGAATAATAACACCTTTAACAACATTACTAAAGAAAGATCTATTTTCTTGGACTCCAAAAGCAACTAAGGCCTTTGAACATCCTAAAGAGGCAATGTGCCAAGCATCGGTCTTAGCGACACCAGACTTCACAAAAACCTTTATTGTGGAATGCGATGCCTCGGGAAATGGAATTGGTGTTGTTTTAATGCAAGAAGGAAGACCCATTACTCTTGAAAGTAGTCAAATCAAGGGAAAGTATTTACACAACCTTATTTATGAGAAGGAAATGTTGGCAATACTACATGCACTAAAGCAATGACAACCTTACCTAATGGGAAGACACTTCAAGGTAAAAACAGACCATGATAGTCTTAAATACTTTTTGGAACAAAAATTATCTTGAAAAGAGCAACAAAAATGAGTCACCAAGATGTTGGGTTATGACTTTGAAAGCATCTAAAAAAAAGGAAGCAAAATGTTGTTGCAGATGCACACTCAAGAAAGGATTAGGATGTGGAAGCATTGCTCTGTGCCATTTCTATTATGCAACCTGGTTGTATAACTGAAACAAGGGATGAATGGAAGAATGAAGAAGATATGTGGACACTCATTCAAAAGTTGCAATAAGATCCCAGTACATCTGATACATTTATCTAGAAAAATGATTCATTATGGTATAAAGATTGCTTAGATTTATTTAAGAATTCCCAACTCAAACAAAAGATCCCTTTGGAATTGCACACCTCCCCCTTAGGAGGGCACTCAAGATTTTAAAAAACATGCCACAGGGTCAAAAATGATTTTTTTTGGGATGGCCTTAAATTTGATATTTAGAAGTTTGCGGCAGGATGTTTGGTTTGCCAACAAAATAAAGTTGAGACAACTAAGACCCTTGGTTTGTTACAAAATTTATCCATTCCAAGTCAACATTGGGAGGAGGTCTCAATGGATTTTACCACAATTTTAGACAAGTTTGAAGGAAAGAGTGTCATCATGGTGGTATTTGATAGACTTACCAAGTATGCGTACTTTTGTGCATTATCTCATCCTTTTAAAGCTAGTACAATTTCTACCGCATTTATGGAAACAATTCAAAAGATACATGGAGACCCAAAGATTATTGTAAGTGACAAAGGTTCCATTTTCAATGGAAATTTTTGGTTGTAATTAGTTTCTTGTCTTATTACTCAATTAGCTCATAGCTCATCTTATCATCCTCAATCCGATGGAAAAACTGAGATAGTGAACAAATGTTTGGAATGATATCTCTGTTGTTTTGTATCTGATAAACAAACACAATGGGTCAAGTGGTTATCTCTGGCTGAATGGTGGTATAACACTTCCTTCCAGATTGCAACAAAAATGACCCCATTTATGGCAGTTTATGGATATCAACCACCGTCCATCACATCATCCTTAAGAGAAAATTCTAAGATTCAACCAATGGAAGATCACATCGAGTATCAACAAAAAGTTCTCCAACCCTTAAATGATAACTTCACTTTGGTGCGAAATTAAATGAAACAACAGGTTGATCAACATTGTTGTGAAAGAAATTTTGATGTAGGTCATTGGGTATTTTTACAGCTACAAACATACAAAAAAATGTCCTTCAAGCAAGCTAAGAAGGATAATAAATTATCACCCAAACACTATGATTCTCACAAGGTGTTGCAAAAGATTGGTACTATGGCATACAAATTGGAGCTAACTACATCTTCTCGAGTATACCCAGTTTTCATGTTTCATGCTTAAAGAAGGCTATAAGTGACAAGTTCCTAGTTCAAACAATATTGATGAAACTTGAAGAGGAAGGAAAAATCATATTGGATTCTGAAGTAGTCATGGAAACAGGAACCCGATAGCTACGAAATTGGTCAATTTTAGAGTATCTCATTAAGTGGAAGAACTTACCCGCTGAAGATTGATTCCACATGGGAGGATGAGAATTTTATACAAAAGCATCCAAAACTACTCAAATGTTGAAGACAACACTTTTTTTGAAGAAGGGGCATGTTAGGTCCCTATAATATTGATGTAGTCCCTTTATTATTATTGTTAATGTAGCCCCTTATTGTTATTGTTGTGCCCCATAGAAGCCCACTATTGTTATAGTTGCGTCCTTACATTATTATTGTTATGTAGGGTCTAATTATATTGTGACCCCTTAGACTCCTATATATACCAAGGAGGTCTTGTCATCTATATGATCCAAGAATTATTCATTTATGTGATGTAAAAGGAGGTTGCCCCCTTGAAGAGACTTATTTTCAAGTCGTTGATCTATTTCTTCTTCTATTTTGTGATCTGGTTACATAACAAAAATCCAACAAAATCATTAAAGTTTACCACAAAAGTGAGTATGTTTTATTGCCCCTTGGTTTGAAGTACAAAAAAGGAGGAAAATGTCAGTGACCAAAAATATTTTCATCAAACTGGAATTTGGCCAATTGAAAGCAAGATTTTAAGGAAGACACTTAGTGTTCAAGATATATAAAGGATAGAGGATACCCACTTTCCAAGGTGGAGCAAGGAAATAGTTGATAGTAATTATGAGCTAGAATCAGTTATGTATTTTGAACATAGCTACACTTAGAGGGAATTTCAGAATTTTCCCAACGCTGATTTGGCACATAAGAAACTTCATGATATTGACATAAGCACTTTAGACTTGAAAGAGATATCAAAATTTTGTAAAAAATTGACTTATTATCATTATCATTTATCTATGTCATTTGAGGGGATTCCTACATCATCTGGGTAGATGGGACCTAAGAAAACGTTGCAAGCTATAAGTTTGTTGGCCTACTTGAGAGTCTAATGAAAATGCCTAAGGCCATTTTTGGTACTACATCCATTGAGTGTAATGAATGGCTAGACAACTCAGTTTCCTAAGTTTTGTCCTGGTTTGAGGGTTCTCAACTATGACGGTGACAAAGAATAGAGAATGAGGTTGCACAAGTCAATAGTTGAACATATCAATCATTCTGAGCTTTGGGCTTTGTTACAATTTGGTATGGCATGCATTTTTGGTGAACTGAAGGATACCTTTGGATATAGAAAATAATTTAATATACTAATATTTAATGTGCATGCATTCATGCTTTGGAGCACAAAAGCTTTTCCTATTAAGAATGGCACTCATACATTGCCACCACCATCTGAGATTACAATATTGGCTCCATTGGTTCCACTCCAGGAGGAATTTTATGCATTTGTATTGCATCAAGAGCTGCCCAAGCTTCTAAAAAATGGTTCAAGCACTCAACATTAATCTTTACAAAATATTGTTGTACAACTCCGAAAGGCATGTAGCCATCCTTACCATTTCAATGGGTGGAGCCAGAGCCATTTGAAAAAGGTGAACATTTGGTTTAGATGAGAGGGAACCTCATCATTTTGGACATTTTTCTTGAGAAGTTGCATAATCAAGGTCATCGTGTCTTGATTCTTGCTCAAGTGACACGTACAATAGATTACATAGAGTTGCAGAAGTATTCCTATGGGCATCTTGATGAATCTGTAAGAGCAGAGGAGTGTTTTGCAACAGTGCAAAGCTTTAGTGGTAAAATGTCAACACCACAAGAGTCAAGTGACATTAGGGAGGCCAATGATGATGCTCGCAAAGCATTCATAATTTTAATATTTACTTGAGCGAGTGATGTTGGTTCGAATCTTGCGGAAGTTGTTGATGCACATGCAACTCTGGAGTACATTTTGTGTGAGGGATTCGATGGTGATCTAGGTGATGCTCATATGATCTTCAGGCTAGTAGAATGTCCTGAAGTGAAGGCTTTCATGGAAAAGTAGAGAATATTGGAAAGTGGTGATAGTAGCTCTACTGGAAATTTAAAAAAGTCAATTGCGATTCTAGACTCATACTCAATAGAAGACCCAATGGCCATGGATTCATGCTTTAAATATGATTTTCAATAACAAGGAGATCTCTAGGTGATGCTCATATGATCTTCAGGCTAGTAGAATGTCCTGAAGTGAAGGGTTTCATGGAAAAGTAGAGAATATTGGAAAGTGGTGATAGTAGCTCTACTGGAAATTTAAAAAAGTCAATTGCGATTCCAGACTCATACTCAATAGAAGACCCAATGGCCATGAATTCATGCTTTAAATATGATTTTCAATAACAAGGAGATATTAGGACAATGAGGTATGATATTCTAATGAAGCGAAGTGAATGCATCAAGGAAAGGTATATGTTACAATTCACTACAAAATTTGTTGCAGCTTAGGAGGAATTATGAAGTTCTTATAGTCAGATTATAGATGCAAGGAATGAATGCCAACTTGTGGGAGGAGGAAATTGGTGGTACGATACCTTGGAATTAATGCAACAAAAGAAAGATTTTGAAAGGGATCTATTGGACAAATCTAAGACAATTTGTTTAGAAATGATGGAAGGTTGAATTCATCTTGGCCAGTTTCACAATTTTAGGGTAGTAGTGGTTTAAAGTACACTGTGTACACTGGGTTGGATACCCTGGAAAACTTAAGAAAAGCTTTAGTTGATCATCTTTTGGATGTTCATAAGATGATGGAAAACCCTTGTGACACAGAAATTGAGCATGTTCGAAGCTGCTTGAATTTCTCTATTTATTGGCAGTGTGCAGAGGGCCTCTGGTCTCTATGCCTTTTTGGGGAGTGGCTGGAGCGAGGAATACTTCATGATGATCAGGATGGTTTGGGACCCTGGTATCATGAGATCCATTTATGTTGGGGTAGTATAGTGGTTTGGAGTGACATGGTGGCACATTTGGGACCCTTGTATCTGTGGAGCGGCAAAATGTGATGACATTGGTAGAGGAGAAGAAATTTTCGGGAGGAGAGACTGTAATGTCCCTAATTTTTGGATTTCCTTGTGGTGAGATTATGAGGGATTTCCAGAGCTTATGTTAGCAAAGTCACAAGAGCAAGATTACATTTTTGGTGGCCCCGAAGGGTTTTGAGGAGTTTTATGGGGGGCGACGGGGATTGCTTGCCATTTTTCATCATCAAGATCAATTCCACATAATTTGATCTTGGTTCTGCTACATTCTAACGAATTCTGTAAAATGTAGTTATTAACAGACATATTTTAATTAATTACACTTAAGGTGTTGTTTTAGACTGATTACTAGGAATAACACCTTAGTGTAATAGCTCGTTGGATTTGGGATGAAAAGATGTACAAGACAAAATGATGAAAAGGGGCTTTGGGAGGCCAGTGTGATCATGGTGCCAATTTAAGCATTTTTTGGAGATAAAAGTGGCTTTAATTAATAATAAAAAGTCACTTATTAAATAACAGCAGAGAAAGTGTTTTTATCTAAGGGTTAAATAAAAGGGGGCAAAATTCACTTGGAAAATAGGAGGAAAATGCACTAAATGGTTTATTAATAAAATAATAAAAGAAGCTTTCTAGAAGATCTGGAAAAATCTTATAAAAGCAGAGAGGAGGTCATTTCTCATTCATTCTGGTTTGGGATTATTTCTTGTTGATTGATCGGGAGCTCAGGCGAGTTTCTCTCGAGGGTTTCCGGAGAGGCTCTCACAATAATTTTGGTCAACATCATTGCCACCCTAGTCGGTACTCACCAATTTCGGTGGACATCATTGCCACCTTAGTTGGCATTGGGGGAAAATCACACAAGTTTTCCATTTGTACTTCAATTGTAGGTTATTTGGGAGACATTTTATTCAATGGGGCGAATTGTTTATTATTGAAGGAGTTGGATATTGGATTTTTGCTGAAGACATTTTTCATAGCTGAAGGTTATTGGTTGAGGTCGAGTTGATTGAAGGGTCGAATTCATATTCTATAGATGTTGAGTTTACTTGTTGGGACGATTTTATTTTCCAGATCCTAGTTTATTTGTTGGGGCCAAATTTATCTACTGGGGATGAGTTTATTTGTTGGGCTGAATTTATTTTCTAGAGCCTAGTTTATTTGTCAGGGCTAAATTTATTTTTTGGGGCCGAGATTATTTGCCAGAGATATTTATTTCTTGGGGCTGGGATTACTTTCTAGAGATCTTTATTTGTTGGTTTCGAGATTATTTGCTAGAGATATTTATTTGTTGAGGTCGAGATTATTTACCAAAGATCTTTATTTGTTGGGACCAAGATTATTTGTCGGAGATCTTATCTGTAGGGGCAAAATTTATTTGTCGGAGCTAAGCTTATTTGTAGGGGCCGAACTCATCATTTTAGGAGGGCCAAGTTGTTGACTATAAGAGTGTTGGATTGATTGAGTTTTTTGCTAGAGTTGTATTACAAGTTCTAGGATTAATATTCTCCATGTAAATCTGTTGATTAAATTAATAAAAGTTTGGTTGTGCCTTAAAATATTTTTGTTTTAAGTGTTTCTTTCTTTTGCAAAAAAGTGTTTAAAGAAAAACTTGCATACAAAGTGTTTGTCAAAATTCCTAAAAGAGAAAATTTAATGTTTTTGCTAGTTGTGCTAGCATATTTTAGATATAGGATGTTACACATTAGTTGAGATAAGATCAATTTACCTCTAGAAGCTTCAAGAAAGTTTCTAATATGGTCTTAGCCATCGATAGGATCAAGTGAACTTCTAATCGTGGCCATTCATTTGTGAATGACAGATTATAAAGGAAGGTCGACAGGAAGCTTTGGAGATAAATCGAGTGGGTGAATTTTCAGAGAGACACTAGGAGGATTTCAACAACAATGATTGGGAAGAAATCACTAGAGTTTATTCTTAATAAAGTTTTCTAGTTTCTGAGTGACAGAAGGAGGGTGAATTATTTATGTAGAAGGAGGCCGAATTTGCTAGTTTGAGTTTGCCAGTTTACCATTGCAATTTGCTAGAGAAAGTTTCTAGCGGCAATGTGAGTTGTCGAGAAATCCATATTTAGATTTCCAGTGGTAGTGTGATTGCAAGAGAGGGTAGTGCGAAATGTAAGAAATGCAGGTTGAATTTTTGGAGGTTGTCAGATTTCTAGTGCGAATTGTTGGAGGTTTCCAGTGCGAGTTCTAGAGTAGGTGCAAATTTTTGAAAAGGGCCAAGTTAATTTGCAAAGACGTAATTTAATAAGCTTATGGAATAAAAAAAAATCCCCAAAATGGGGAGGTATGATTCATAATGGATCATTATATAGTTTTCATCTATTTGGGTTTTTTTTGGGAGGAAAATTTGGGGGAAATGGCTTACATTCCCCAATTTGGAGAATTGGGGTCTAGAACCTTCGAAAGCCATATTGAAGCACCAAATAAAAACCTCTTTGGGGTCAAAAATTGGTGAGAGTAACTCTCTACCTTAAACATTGATACCATTTTAATAATGAAATAATAATTTCATTTAGAGCTCATATGTGGAAGTTATGCCTCTCATAATTTGACCTACCTTGTTGACCACCATAGTACCAAGTGGATGCCACTTAACCCTCATTACTCATGCATATGGGGATAGCCACATGTGGAATTTCAAGAAAATTCTAGAAGGTCCAAAATATAACACTAATTGAGAGTTGAGGCATGCAAATACTCTAACACTAGATGACTATTAGACTACATTATATATTAGGTTTCTAGGAGGACAGGGGATTATATTATTTTAGTGTTGTACTTGTTCCATAGTTGAGCAATGCATGTAGGAGTGGAATTG
Source organism: Pinus taeda (assembly GCA_000404065.3). Taxonomy (NCBI): domain Eukaryota; kingdom Viridiplantae; phylum Streptophyta; class Pinopsida; order Pinales; family Pinaceae; genus Pinus; species Pinus taeda. The sequence continues at coordinate 129,911 of APFE031592978.1, forward strand.
AAGAGCATATCAAAGGAAGAAGAAGATTTTGTACCCATCCATTCAAGCCACGATGTGAAACGAAACTCCTTAGTGAGTGTCCCTTGCGTTGTATTTACATCCTCCTAATTGAAGAAAAGAAAACAAAGAACAAACTTCACCTTCTAACTAGGTTTACTTCCATTTTGGATTTCAGAGGATACATCTTTTGTTACATTTGTGTTGATAATGTGTTCATTTTTTTTTTAACTAGTGGGAAAACCTATCATAACTTAGTTGTCAAAGCAATTGCGGGACAACCATCACTATCTCCTATCTGTGAATGGCGGTTGACTCATCATCATTATTCAAGCAAAACCACACCACCTGGAATTACCCGTTGTTGGTCCATAAAGGGTTAAGATTTCATTCCTACCATGCCTTTGGGTCTTGGGCCATTAACCTATTTCCTTATGCCCGAGGAGCTCTTAGCCAAGCATAAGCAATTTTAGGGCGTACTTCAGGGTCTTGATAATGTGTTCACTTGCTTGTTCTTTCATTTTTTTATTTCAATTATTTTCATCAATTTGAGCAATAAGCTAGCAATAATAAATATAATATCTAAGGAACTAAACCTACGTAATAAAAGATTTTATCATAATATGAGATACGTTGTAACAAACTATTCTAGTGGAATATCCATGTCAGTTTATAGATCAAACACACTTGATAAATAAATGGGGTTATCATTTCTTTAAGTCCCCTCTCTTATGATGTTGCTATGGTAGGATTTCCTAGGCAATTTAAATTTATGTTCTAGCATTTGCTAGACATTAGTTGGGGGACATTAGTTGGGGGGAATGTGTTTCATGATGTTAATACCTTCATTGACATGTTATTTCCTAAGTTTAAGTTAGAAATGAGGGTACTACATATAATTTGATGATGATGTTACCTTTTCGATGGTGATGTTACCTTTTCTTAAGGTTGGATGATGAATTTGATATAATAATCTTTTGGTGGTGATGACCTTATGTTGGCTTTTATGTCTTGTTGTTATCGTGGGGGGTTTTTGCTTGTGATAGTATCTTTTATTTACATGGTACAACACTGGATTAGAGTGCAGCCATTTTTATTTACATGGTACAACACTTGATTAGAGTGCAGCCATTATTGACACACATTTTCATGGTGATTTTATCAATTGGTAACTCTTTGGAGAGGAACTCTGATTTTTTGCTTGTGATAGTATCTTTTATTTACATGGTACAACACTGGATTAGAGTGCAGCCATTTTTATTTACATGGTACAACACTTGATTAGAGTGCAGCCATTATTGACACACATTTTCATGGTGATTTTATCAATTGGTAACTCTTTGGAGAGGAACTATGATTTTACTTCAACATTAACATTTATGCACTAACAATTCAACATTAACATTTATGCAGATTTAATTGTTCATTGCTTAAATTAATCTAGTTTATGTATATTAAAGTTACTGATTAGGCACCCTACTTCGTTGAATTACTTTTGGAGTTGTCTATAATGCGACTTTTTGGAGATTCCGGTGACAGAATCTGGCGGAAGAAATGAGGTTAAATCTTGATTTTTAGCAGTTAAAATGGTTTTTTAACTGCATATTTGGATTCAGCGCCCTGGAAAACCCCTGGGAGCCATTGATTGTGCAGAAACTAGCTATCAAACTTGGGATTCCAATGAATTGCTGCCGGATTTTGACCGGAAAAATCCGCCGGAAAGACTTTCAAAAAGTCGCGTTATAGACTACTGCATTACTTTTTACACTTTAAGGTGCTTCCTAGTGATGTGCGCCCCTTTGCCACATTTACCAAGACATGCTTTTATTGTTTTTTGAGAGGTTGGCACACTTCTCTAGGGTACCCTGTCTTGGATTGGTTAGACATCTTTATGACATTGGGTTGGTTAGACATCTTTATGACATGGCAGATGGAGTAAATATTTTATTACTTGAGGTCTAACCACTCTTGGCACATTCTCCTAGTACACACTTCATTGAGAATATTTTATTATTTCTTGCTGGTCCTAGTACACACTTCATTGAGAATATTTTATGTACTTCATTGAAAATATTTTATTATTTCTTGTTGGTTAAGGTAGCTACATGACACACTTTTTTAGGGTGTACCTCTCCTAGGTGCCTTCTCATATTTATTGCATGTATATTTCAACTGCACTTGGCATCATCTGTCTTTCATTGGAGAGTGCCCTCACGTATTCCTAGGTGCTCTCTCATATCTATTCTTGTTATCATTTGTCTTTCGATGGAAAATGATCTCATGCCTTTATCTTGACATATCTATTACTTTATTAGAGTTTTATGGAAGGGTGTGTTACATACATGAAGGGCCAAACATGTGGCTTTTGTATGCATTTACTTGGTCTTATTACTATCTTTGAGCATGCATTTGCATTTACCTTCAAATGTATTAATATGTAAGTTCTTATCTTTTGGTCATTGATTTGATAATAAGATAGATTTTTTCAACCATCTTTTCACATTGTCTATATTTATCATTTTTTTTTTTAATAATCAAGGAAGTGGATAAACATGTTATAAAGTTGGATTTGAACCTGGACAAGAGAGGATAATTGCATTCCTCTCAACCTTGAACCTTGAAGTGCACCTAGTTGACATCTTTACCTTGAAGTACACCTGATTGACATCTTTATAATATCATATAATTATGTTTATCCATTTAAGATCTCATATGTTTATTTTGACTTTGATTTAGACCATTTTATGCCAACAATCCTTTCTTTTCATATTTTTGTGACTTTCAAAGTTTATGCTGTGTAACCCTTTTATTGTTGTTATATAATGTACGCGTATTTTCCTGTCCATCCAGTAGTTTTTGCTGGTCACTCAGAAATCACGAGTTTTGAAACAATTTAATGGATTTATTTATGATACATTTCAGACTGTTCCAAAAGCATTTGTTGATCGTTGGATGCTGAAAGAAAAGGTAAAAAGATCGTTTCAATTAAGACTTCTGTATGGGAAGGAAAGTTGGGAGGTTCCGTTTACATCATATAATACACATTCTGGATTTTCGTGGAGAGAGTTTGTTGTTAGCAATGGGCTGCAGAAAGGAGATAAATGTGTTTTTAAGCTGGTAAGTGAGCTACAGTACATATTTGAGGTCCATGTCATTAAGCATGGAGTCCATGGGGACTGTAGACGTACATGCAATAAAAGAAATGTAAGCAGTGCACAGGCTTTGGATCCACGTGAGAAGATGAAGACATGTGTGGTAAACCCAAACCATTCCATGGTTGAGCAAAAGCCCGTAGTAGGTAATGGAAGTCACAGTCCAGTTCAGGTTGCTTTTACTGGAGAACGTAAACAAAAAGCCAAAATTGAAGTTATCGACCTAGACTAGACAGTTTGGAGAGGCCAACCTGAATGTTTTTGGAATCTTAATGTTGGTCTTGAAAGTATAATGTTTATAGTGTGTTTATAGATGAGACTTATATTGTACGACCAGTTTAATTCAGGGTTGGTTTCCTAAGTTTTACCAAATGCTTCTGGACAATTTAATTTTACTACAGTTACCTTTTTTATAAATGAAATCCCTAATATGTTTGTATGTTTATCAATTATCTGTCATGTTGCTTATGGTGGGTAATCATTTATTTTTTATATGTAGATATTGTTCTTGGATAGAGTTGCATTTCTTAATCAAACCGTCTTTAGAAATGGGGTAATGATACAATGGGTAATCATTTAGTTTTTTTATGTGTAGATATTATTCTTGGATAGAGTTGCATTAATCAAAGTGTCTTTAGAAATGGGGTAATGATACAAGTCTTGCAATTTTATTCATGGTGATATGTGTGTTCATGATTTAGAAACCGTGGAGTTAAGAGTCTTATAAGTCTTATGGTTTTTCTTTTAAGGGTGGCAGCTTTAATGTTAGATAGAAAAACTATCTGCTTACATGTTGAATGTTGTCACTAGGATTGTCGTTTTGGGGGTAGGTAGGAAGGGCAGGGCTGGTGTAGCTTCAATGTTCGATAGAAAAATGTTTTGCTCACATGTGGGATGTTGTCACTATGATTGTGCAAAGCTCAGTCAAACAGTGGAGTTAAGAGTTTGGGGGGCAGCTTCAATGTTGGATAGAAAAATGATCCATTCACATGTAAAATGTGTTATAAACAAAGTTTATATGCGCAAAGAAATACTCATAAGATCTGAAATATATAAATATCCATAATATAACAGATATATTTATATATGACTGCATAGAAGATATGATATATGATGGAATTGTTACAAATGATGGTCTATTTATATACCTAGGCAATGCCTCTTCATGAACATCCTTAGAGACATGCCTCTTATATATATATATATATATAATATAGAAGAGGCATGTCTCTAAGGACGTTCATGAAGAGGCATTGCCTATATATATATATATATAGGGACTCAGCTCAAGAAGAAACCAAACGAACTAGTCTACACTACATGGGTTCATGATTTTATTTACGTTGACAACAGTTGTATGTATTATAAGTTGTAGTGTATCTAGCACTTCTCATTATTGATATAAATTTTTTATCATGATTTTATTTTAGGTTGGTTATTAGAATTATATTTTTAAAAGATTTAACAAAAGGGGAAAAGTTTGAACAATCAAAATATTTAAATCATGATAAATTAATTAACACTTATATTAATAGAAGTTATCACTTCTTTGTAGTTATGTTTATCAATAATTCATATCACAAGCAATCAATCAATATATTAATAGGAGTTATTATCTCCTCATGGCTACCTTATTGGCATATATATTAGAGCTTATATAAATATGAGTGTTGAAAACGTCAACTATCATTGTGATTATGATGTTAGAAATATGCTTCTAATTAGAATCTAGAAACAAAATTAATCAATATTTAATTAACAAAATGTCTAACTATGAAATAATTGTTAATTAAATATTGATCAATTTTGTAAAAGTAACTATTGATTTAGTTAGTCAATTTAGTTTAGCTTAGGTGGTTTGGTACAATCATTGAGATCCTCCCCACCGAAGTTCAAATCTTGCAAGCTTGAGCTCAAACTTGCTCAAAATTAAAGTAATTTATGTTAATATTTTCAATTTAAAAGTTGAAATATTTTCTTATCAAGAATCTTACTTAATGTAGTAATTAGACTAATTTTACTACATTAATTATGAAATCAACTATTTTCTTGATTGCTAATTTTTTCATTGTTGTAAATTGTTCTTTTTGAACTTAGAGCTTTCTCTTATGTATGTAGACCTAGAGCTTCTTTTTTTTTTTTTTTTGTGTATTATTAGTTTTTTTCTTTTCCTTTTTTTTATCATTAAAAATAACATTTTTTTCTCAATTTTGTTTTTTGTTTTTGTATCATCTTTTTAGTTAGAATTTCTAAATGTGTTTGTAATTATATTCTTAAAGCAAATTAATTTCTAATTATCAAGAGAAATGATCCACTCACATGTAATTAATTTCAATTTTGGATAGAAAAATGATCCACTCATATGTAGAATGTGTTATAAACAAAGTTCATATGCACGATAAAATACTCATAAGATCTGAAATATATATCCATAATATAACAAATATATTTATGTACGAATATATAGAAGATATGAGATATGATGGAATTGTTACAAATGATGGCTTGCTTATATACCTAGGCAATGTCTCTTCATTGTCCTTTTATATATATATATAAAAGAGGCATGTCTCTAAGGGCATTCACCATGAATATATATATATATATATATATATAATATATATATTATATTATATATATATATATATATATATATATATATGTTGTCAATGGGATTGTCACTTAATGGGACTAAGCCCCACAAAAACCGACTAGTCTACACTTCATGGTTCATGATTTTATTTATGTTGACAAAAGTTGTATATTATAAGTTGTAGTGTATCTAACACTTCTCATTATTGATATAAATTTTTTATCATGATTTTATTTTAGGTTGGTTATTAGAATTATGCTTTTAAAATATTTAACAAAAGGGTAAAGTTTGAACAATCAAAATATTTATATCATGATAAATTAATTAACACTTATATTAATAGAAGTTATCACTTCGTTGTAGTTATGTTTATCGATAATTCATATCACAACCAATCAATCATTATATTAATAGGAGTTATTATCTCCTCATGGCTACTTTATTGACATATATATTAGAACTTACATAAAAATGAGTGTTGACAACATCAACTATCTTTGTGATTATGATGTTGAAATATGCTTCTAATTAGAATCTAGAAACAAAATTAATGTCTAACTATGAAATAATAATATTGATTAATTTTTTAAAAGTAACTGTTGATTTAGTTCATCAATTTAGATTAGCTTAAGTGGTTTGGTACAATCATTGTGATCATCCCCACTCAAGTTCAAATCTATCAAGTTTGAGCTCAAACTTGCTCAAAATTAAAGTAATCTATGTTAATATTTTCAATTTAAAAGTTGAAATATTTTCCTATCAAGAATCTTACATCAAGGTAGTAATTAGACTAACTGTTCCTTTTGAACTTAGAGCTTTCTCTTATGTATGTAGACTTAGAGCTCTTTTTGGGCATTGATTTTTTTTTTTTTTTTAGAATAACATTTATTTCTCAATTTTGTTTTTTGTTTTTGTATCATGTTTTTAGTTAGAATTTCTAAATGTGTTTGTAATTATATTCTTAAAACAAAATTAATTTCTAATTATCAAGATAGTTACTCATTTTTAGTCATTTGCTAAATGTAACACTTCATTTTGATTTTAGCAACCAAACTACATTATAATTTATTTTGTGTGTCTACTTATTCATTAAGCTAAAAACTATTCTATATTAACATATAAAAATACCTATGTGGGAATTTATATATAAATTTATTGTTTATGGTATTAATTGTGAATGTTATGTGATTTATTTCGAGTGTGTAAATTTAGATGAAAGATAGTGGTACATAGATACCAATGTGAATTATAAGTTGAAATAAATCAACAAGTACAATGTACATCAAAGGAACTAACTTGTTTACATTGTTAGTCATCGAGTAACATGGAAATCATAATTACATAGTTATATGGTTATGCATGATTTTGTGTTTTGGTGAAGTAATTTACAAGTTAAATGAACTAGTGATAGCCACATGTTGTGATACTAAAATTATCCACATGTTGTGGACATCGAAAGAAAGATAATATGCTATGAAACATTTATTTGTTATTTAAATATTTGTTTGATATATTGCTATGATATGTGGTCTTACAAGAATTACAATGGTCAAATTGGTCATTCTATGACATGAGTCTAATATCCAAATAAAAGCACAATATAGTCCTAATAGGGTATTGACCTTAGTTCTATTAGGAGGGGTGGAACGTTTTAGCCATTATTTATCTTCCCAAACCCATCGTCATGGAAGGGCCATGTTAACCCACGTTTCAGGTGTGCGATGACAATTATCGGTTGTTTGCTAAGAAATCTTGGTCAGTATAGTTGGTACTTCCACTTACAAGCTGCATATGAGGTTAAGTCAACATAGTTGATGATCTAACATATTGTAGCAGAGGAATGAATAAGATGTGGATTATGGAAGTATACTAGGTAGGAGGGTGATCCAAAGTAGTTAAGGATGTCATTGGGAATTTTAAATGTCAACTTAGTTCCTTATGTATCTTATATTTTCTCTTAGTTCCTTTTGTATTGATTTATTGTGATTTAGTAAGATTGTTGAATGTTATGCTTGAATGATCACTACCTTGGATATTTAAACAACAATATACATGAATTATGCATTAGAGGTGATGATTGTTATCATTGGTACATGCATAAATTGTGTACGCACCAAGAACACATACATACTTTGCATTCATACATTAGTATTGTTTTAAAATATAAAAGATATTGAAGTATTATTATTAATTATTGATGCGTGAAGTGTGTCATAAAAGGTTAAATCGTATGCTTGTAATTTAACTTTCATTTGGATTAATTACTTTCCATTTATGAATTTTGTTATATTTTACTAAAAGAGAATGATAATCTGATTTTATGTGCGAGGAGGTGGAATTTTATAATCTACTCAAAATGGAATTTAATTGGCTAAATTTAATGTCAAGCTTATTATTGTTGGGTAGGTAAGGGAATATTTCACTATATTTTGAAATTCCTAGGACTCGTCTTGGGAGGCTATGGAGTTGGTGGGGAAATGCATAAAGAGGGGCTTTGGAAAAAGAGGAAAGAGTTGGATGATTTTTGGAGGGAATTAATAGGAGGAAATGAATAGGGAGAAAAAGATGAGAGAACATTAAGCTTGGAAATATTCTCGGTGGATTTTATAAAGTTTCTTCTAGTACCTATTGTTGTTGTCATGGTTATTAGAAACACAAACATGAAGGGATAAAAAATATAGGTTTCCTAAAGTTACACAATTGGATACGTTGTTACTTGGTTTTGAGAAAATTATAATCCTAATTTAAGCAATACTTGAAAAATTCAACAAGTTACTAAGTTGTTGGACTACTACAAGATTAAACTACTAGAATGGATAACATTAGAGGTATTTTACTAATTCTTCTTTGGATTACACTATTTACATTTGATTAGATTTTTTAATTTATTATTCAATTAAATTACCATAAAGGAAATTTTGGATAGAAATTTATGGCTAAAAAGCAACTAATAGCATAAAAATGAAAATCATGAAGAATTATACTTAAAAATTATGCCATTAGGAAGAAATAATGTTTTTTGCACAATTTTATTAAAAAATTGAATTAAAGCACAATAATTAGTTCAATGGTTAGATTATCCCAATCAGCACTATTATTATACTTAGAAGAAGTGTTACACATGATTTCAGAGCCCTAGTTTAAATATTGGAGCCTTAAATGTCAAAATCACACTTTATAATCATTATAAATATGGATTTCAAATTCTTAATTTCCTACATAATGAAAGAATTTGATTTAGAAATTTAAATTAAACATAAATTGATTGGAAATAAAATATATTTACTATGAAGGAAAATTGGTTAAGTTCCTACAAATTGAAAAGAAAATTTATACAATATAAAATTGAAACAAAGAAAATTCCACAAGTGAAATAAAAGAACATGTACATAACCTTATGGAACCTACCTAAAAGCTTGAGAAGTAGAAATGTATAATTAAGAAAACCTAAAATTTCGAGGGAGAACCTAATCACTTGTAAAAACTAAAGGAGAGAAACTAAAAAAATGAGGAGTCATATATATATATATATATATGAAAAAAATACAAAACAATATTTAAAAGAAATAAAACAAAGAAAAAGAAACATGGAGAAAGTCGTGGAAGGTTGGGGCCATCCATGGCCACACCATTGCTTGTTCGACCATGGAGCCATGGACCAGACCAATTGCTATCACCTAAAAAGTGATCACCTAGCCATAATTTTCTAGGTTGATCGAAATACACCATGCAATGTGAGTTCTACACATAAAAACTCACTTTCACCTTAGGAAATAACCTAAGGAATCACTTTTCCTAAGTTATTTTCATTTAATTAATTTGTCCATATGAGAATAACCCATAAATGCATTCGTTTTATATTATTCTCATATTTTTACCCATTAAAGTGAAAATAATTAAAAAATATTTTTCTCTCACAATTTTTTGTTTCCATAAGAATAATTATATAAATAATTTTTTAGTTATTATTCCTTAATCCTTTAAACATTATCATAGGAATAATTTATTAAATCATATTTAATAATTATTCCTAACCCATTTGACCGTTTTGCCTAAAAGTTATTTAATAAACACATTTGTTTATTAATTATTTCTTATTTATTTTACCCATTTTTATTAATTAACTCAATTAATCATTATTTTTTTAGTTATGTAAATAAATATTATTGACTATTTATTTGACTATTTCCTCTCACAAATAATAATAAAATACCAAAAGTTGTTAAATCTTGATTTGGTCCAACAAATATTTTATTATTTGACCATATTAAATCTTATCCACCATTTAGCCTCACGACGTAGGTGAGTTGGTAATCACGCTGCGGTGTAGTTCGTCTGTAAAGCGGACTCCTTATTTGAGGTCACGAGTTCAAATCCCTGGACTTACCTGGAGTTGTGTTATAGCGGGCAGGCGCAGTTCCCAGGGGTTATAGTGGTAGCAGCCGGAATCGACCTCGTGTTACGCGAGTTGAGAGGCTGTCCCAATTGTCGATTCCCCTATCAACCAAAAAAAAAAAAAAATCTTATCCACCATTTTATTATAAATAGAGAGGTTTTCTCCACTCATTTTTATCATGACAATTTCATCATTGACATTTTGAAATTTTACCATTTGAGATCTCCACTAGAGTTCTCTCATGCCAATTTGCTCTTAAGCACACTACAAAAAGAAGGAAAGCCATTGCAACCTTCAAGAAAGGGATATCAAGAACCCTCCCAAGGAGGAGGATGTAGCAACCCTTTATTCATACATTTTCCTCCATAGGTGATACTTATTTATTATAAAAGCTTATTTAATAACAAAACCCATTCACAAACTTTTGAAGTATATCACGGTATTCAAAAACACATAGTTTCACATTCACCATGAATATAACCCCGAACAACATAGTCCAAACAAACATAAGAATTCATGAATACACCGAATATCATTCCAATCATGAGCATAATAGTGAACCTCAGTAGTCAGGAATCATTTATTTTTATCAACACATAAAATAATGAATCATTCAAATATAACATGAATCAACATAGTCCATAAGATAATATACACAAGCAATTTATAGTTATGTATGTCTTTAAAGATTGATGGAAACTGAAGGAGGGACTTCAACTCTCCACCCAACCATAGGTTAGTTACACCACAATATTTCTTCCATCTAACCACCCTCAAGCCAAATCCAAAATTTGTGGGGATGCTTGTTTGGAGAATGCATTTAAGGACCAACTAGGGTATTGCTCAGTTCCAGGAGTCTGAATCTACTATTTAAGTGGTATATTAGGTTAAGTTTCAAGCCAAGCACTACATGAGCTCATAGCCCACTATCTAGGTGGTTTAGCATCTTTCCCGGTAAGCACCATAGTGGTTCAACTACTCTTGCTAGTGATTGATTAGCCTTGCAACAAGCACCTAACTCATTTATCAGACCATTCAGCAAACCCTAAGTGGTTTATTAGCTTTTTCAACAAGCACTTAGTGGCTTATTAACTTACACAACAAAAACTCTTAGTTCAATCCAGCACTGAGTCTCCCATAGGACAAACATGCCTGGACACCATAGTCCAACATCCCAACACATCAACACAAGGGAAACACCCCAATTTCCTATATACAAAACTCAATTACACCTCTATTACTACTCTTGTGAAACTCTCTTACTTAGTGTCTCTATTATTTCCCTATCATTGTCTCTCTCCTCCTCTTCAAACTCACTTTTCCTTTACACTCTTCATTTTCCTTATGTCCCCTCATATTTTGAGACTACCCACTTCACCTTCCCTAACATAGTGGAATCAAGAAAACATGGGCATTTCCACTTACACAATCGCCTCTTTTCCATGTGTTAGGTAGTGGCCTTGTAACACTCCCTTAGACTTAGATCTCTGTGTCTGTATCTCTGGGCCAGGATTTCATATTTCTTTTTTCAAGAAAAACAATTGATACTTGGATTGTTTACAATATTTGTCTCATCCAGTCATGCTTATGTTTATGGTGTTGGAAATACATCAACCAAGGGGGTCTACCTGATGTGAATTCCCAATTATACCTCACATCGTTTGGAATAGGAGCTTGAGCCCCATTTGGAATATCAACACGATTACTATATTCTAATAGATTTTCCTTGGATTTAGTTGTTAGCAAGAGAGGGAGAATCTTGTATGTGCCTTTGCAGAAAGCAAGATTTTTTGGTGAATGTTTGGTTGCAGTTGTATCAGGTTATTTTATTGTAGGGGGAGGAAAAGTGAGCCTTTAAGAGAGAGGTGATAGTACCACACTAGCAGATTAACACACAATAAAAATAGAATCGCCTAACATCAAGAAGAATAGTCCACATATATGCGATTATTGATATAACCATTAAAACACATCTTCAATTAGATAAGCACTAAAATAATCAAAATAGTTCAACTACTTTAGTACAGGTGAAAGAAAACATGAATCATAAATATTCACAGAATAGTCTTACAAATATTCACAATCCATGCATGAAAACGTGTTGGTCATTGGGCTTCAAGTATTAAATAAAATTGCTAAGATACATCAATACAACAAGTATCATAAGCTCCAATAGTGGAGCATTAGAGCCACAAATTGCTCCCCAAAGGTACTAACTTTGTCTCTATGATGCTTTATTGGAGAAGGCAAGGTGAAATTTCCTTTGCATGTACAATGAAGGTGTATATATAACGAATAGGGTGATATTGTTGCTTTCTTTGTGTCTTCTTGAAAATATGGTGCATGTTCTTCTTCTTCCTCCTCCTTATGACTTGAAGATAATGAGTCTTCAATGTGGTATTGGTTTTCCATCTTCTGTTATAGTCCATTGTTCTTTCATCTTCTTTCCTGATGATCATCTTATCTCCTCGGCTCCTTAGGTGTATTATAGCATGTCCTCCTTATCCATCTCCTTCTTCATCATCTTGCAATATCATGATATAGTACCTACATCTGCAATACACTCATGACAAGACAACATCAATCCAATAAAACCCTAGTCTCAGATGTTGCATGATGATCCATTAACTGAGCGAGAATCGGGTGACAAAGAGGCTCAGTGACTGTGTAGTAGTGCAACTCAGGCATTCAGGGGTCAATATTGAGCCTTGAGAATGTGCAATGCACAATTCATGTTGGATTGTGGAAGAAGATTGTGTAGTTTGGGAGCTCAGTGAGCCAAGTTGAGGGGTTGAGCACTAATTCAGCCAACTACGCAGTTCTTGAAAGACAATAAGGCTGGGTGATTGCGAAATTACACAGTTTAAGAGCTCAAGGTTGAGTTCTAAGCCTTGAGATTGTGCAATGCATAGTTCTGGCTAGGCAGGAGAGAGAGATTGCACAATTTTGGAGGTGATAGGTTGAGCTTGAGTATTGAAATTGTGAAATATACAATACTGGAAGGACAAGAGGCCAAGTGATTGCATAATTGTGCAATTTAGGAGATCAAGACTAAGCCTTGAGTATTGAGACTACACAATGCACAATGTTGGCTTGGCTGGAGGGAAATATTGTGCAATTCTAAGACTCAGGGGTTGGGCTTGAGCACTGAGGTTGAGAAATGTACAGTTCTAGGAGGTAGAGACTACACATTGTGCAATTCCAAGAGACAAGGTTGTTGCTTGAGGACGTAGTAGAGGGGGGATGGATGAGGCTAAGTGGCCCAATTGAGGGTTTTTCCAATTTTGACTAAGTGATGGATCAATGAGAGGAAGTTGAATAAAAGAAAGACTTGAACATGATCACACACTTAGTTAACTTTACGACACAACACGGGACACTCAAAACAGATGAAAACTACAATTTCCTCAATGCAACAACATTGCAATAACCCATTCCAAGTGTGACACTAAAGATACACTTTGCGACGATAATGTCGACTTTGTGCAACACTGCGTGAAACTTTGGAAATGAGTGCATAACATGTCTACATGATAAGAAAAACTTATTATCACAAATATTTACCCTTGAAACAAATAAAAACTCGACTTTACACGCTAAACGACAATTCCCACGCCAATATATGACACTTTCTATATGAAAATAAAAGTGTGAACAACACTTGCAATATGCAAATGATGGTGAAAAAAACACATTTCCAGGGTGAAGATAGCATGAAAACGACACTAATTAAAGGGAGAGAAAGTGACAATGACAACCAAAATCATGAAAATGACACTCGTGAAAACAAAGGTGCGTGAAGTGACAATTTTCAAAAATCACCGAAATAGAGCTACAAACGTCAAGAAGTGAGAAATTTTCAATGTCAGTGTGCACTGGCTGTCGACATGGATTAGACATTGCACAGGCACAACCTTGATGGATCGTGCTATGCTTTTTCAAGATTGCATAAAATAATGCACCGACGCACTTGTTACAGACTAAGCATGCATGAGAAAGTGACTTTGACACTTCCAATCCAAGAAGGGAACTCAAAAGCATGAAATAACCAAGAAGTGAATGCAAAGCGACCGATCACATGATCCAAAGTAGGCTCCAAAATTCGTGCAAGAAAAATTTTGGAGGGTGTTTTTCATAGTGACAACACTTGGCAAAACACTAGTAGAAATCCAACTTCTTTGCCTTGGTCAATTCTTTCGTGTAGGGTGTAGTTCTTTAGGGAGCATTGATTCATTTTTGAGATTACCATGGATTCCCCATTTACCCCGTTCATACACATAGTCTCCTTCATTCCTTTACTAAGTTAAACACAAACATAAGGTTAGTGATTACACAATGTTTCAAATCAAGAAAGGGTAATGAAGTTTGCAAGCTTTATATTTTCATAGTGTAGTTTTCATCTTTGGTGTTGCTCCGCTACCAACATATCTAAACAGTAACCTGTCGGAGTCACTTCAAGAACACAAACATTGCTCCGCTACCAGCGAGCCTAAACAATACCTTGGTGTAGTTTCTCGCTTCATCTCTATGTGCATGAATCCTTTCTCTTCTTTCACCTTTATTTATTTATTTATATAGGACCGTGCATCAACATTTATTTATTTCATGGGTGGAAGAGGGATCCAAACTTATTGAGAGGAGGAGAGGTTGTCCCTTTAGAGAAGCATATATAAGATCTCTGAGATTGGTTTTCTCGTTTATATTTTCCCCTTTTCCTTCTTTTCTTGATTGGATCAGCCTGAAAACACCGAAACATAAAGACTGAGTGTAGGCATGACGTTTCAATAATAGACATGGAGATCATGGTTCAACACAAGGTTTTCAAAACCCAAGGATCATATTTTCCATCGAAAAATCACCGACCAAAAGGTGTAACCAAGATAAGGAAGGGTGGGTATTTAGCCAAATTTTGCAGTGTCACAAAGTCCTTTATTTTTCCACATTATCCTTTTGAGGCCAAATAATACACCCTTCATGCAAAGTCTTATCAATACAATAGAAAAGAAAAGATATTACACAACAAGGAAGCGAAACCAACGCACAAACAAAGGAGGCTTAACTAAACATGATGGAAGACAAAAGTAAGAAAAGAAAAGAAATACTAAAGAGAAAAAGTGGAGAATGAGTGTAAGAGAGGGGGAAACTAGAATGAAACTAATACTACTTCTAACCTAACATCTAGAAGTTCGCATATATATATATATATATATATGGGGTCACGTATAATGAAATTTCCAATGAAACCACTGTAATTGTTCTCGACCTACAATGAGAAAGATACGATCGATTAAAACATATATAAAGTAATGTGCAAGAGAAAATATAAGAGCTTTAAGAACTTGCACAACAAAAGGAAGGTCTTTCCTTTGGGCAAAAAGATGTGTTATAACCACTACTTTTATCCCTTTCACATTCTTACCTTTTCGTCAAAAACCGTAATTAGACAAACCTCGAAGACTTCTTGTGAATGCACCTTCTTTGGTGTCATCCTTCTTAGAAAGCATGATAAAATGGAAAAACCTATTATTTGCAATGGAACTTGTTAAGTAAGATTTATCCAACCATTCAGTGATTGGATCATGAAATTCAAAACAATCCTCTTGAAAACATTGAAAACTTTGAAATGATGAATCTTCAATTGAATTTGCAGAATCAAGTGAGAATATCATGAGGTAAAATAGATCTACTCATATTCAACAAACATGCCCAGATAATGAGAACTTGATTTAACCATCAACAACAATTGAGGTGCCTCAAATTCTCGGCAAGTATATAATGGTGGTATGTTAAATCACGAGGACCAAGGATGTAAAACAACTGTCATTGGATATACTAGTGGGAAAGTGGTGAAATGAATGACAATTAATATCATGATCAGATGGAACATTTTTGGCATGATATTTTGGGTTAGAAAATAACAAAGATAGATTAGTTTGAACATCTTCACAAATGCTTTGAATAATAGAATCATCTTCTTCGAATGACAAATGACACAATGCATTGGCATCGTAATGATTGAAAGGAGTGAAAAGGAATTCCAGTACAACAAACACATGAGACTGATTAGAATATAGTGAACGAAGAATAATTTGATTTGCACAATAAATCATGCATTCATTTCCACTCAAGAGGATTTCACTTGCTATGAAGAATAAGATTCACTATATGATATTCACAAGGAAAACTAGTAGCCACTTATCATGAAATAAATCTGATAGGTACTTTCTTCATCCAAAGATGATCTTTGAGGTGATCAACTTCATAGTTCAATGAATTTAAGAGAGATGCACATTCCAAACCCAAGTTTGACGCAAGAGATTGGCATGAAGATGAACCAACTGAAGAAGATTCTCGAATCCGATCATAAGTGAAATAATGAAAAATTGAAAAATTATATCTGAAATACCAAACATCTTATGAAAATAAATTTACATAAAGTGAAACCATTCAAAGAGAAGGGTTTTGTGAGAGAAACTAAATCTGACTTAGTTCAGGGGGCTTACCAGAGTCATGAGATCCTGACATAACCATCAATGGAAGTTGAAGTGCCTTGACTTACTGACATGGCCCAAAACCTTTAAAGATTGTAAAATTACATTTCAAAGATTAAACCAGATCATGCATGGTGTGAGGATAGTTGCTACCACTGGTTTCAGTAAGACCAATGATCACTGAATGAAAACCACCTATGTCACTAATTTGACCATATTTTTCAACTTCAACAACCAGATTACTCAAGTTGGAAGATTCTTCTGATCACAAATCTGAAGATGTATGGATCAGAGAAATTTCATAAGAAAGCTAATTTGAAGATTTATCTTCATGCAAGAGAAGAGATGATACAAGCTGGAAATGATACTTAATGATTTGATTATTTTCTCTTTCATCATGGGAAACCTCACTGCCTTGTGACAATTGATAAGTGAACTCATTCAATGAAGAACTTGAATAGCGTGGAATATATTCATCACATGTAGATACATCACAAACAATAGGGAACAAGGGATAGTGAGATGAACATGACATTTCAAATTCTATATTTAAATATTTTAAATTGAAATATTCATGAGAAACCGAAAGATCAATCGTTACACTTTGGAATTCGTCATTGCTTACATCAAAATAATTATCATCACCAAAATGATTATTGCCTGATGCTATGGATCGATTGAAAGAATCGATTGCATCTGATTCACTGACTAGATTAATAGATTGAAAATCATTAAAGAATGGAAGTGCATCATCTTGACATTGGGGGAATTTAAAGAAGGGAAGAGAGATCAAAAGTCTCTTCACTTTCCTCCTCCTATACTAGTGTAATGTGGCTTCCTTGTATCTAATTGTAATTTGAACCAACAACTTGAAAATTGGGAGATTATGAAGAGCTAGTTGGTGGAGTGGCTTGATCAAGAATATCATGATATGCATAGCCATGACATGTAAATGATAAAGGATTATAGATGTCCCTTAAAGGAGTAACACTTTCAATGGAACCAGATTCAAGATTGATGTTAAGAGTGCCAATGTCATCTTGAGGAATGAAAGGAGTAGCCTTCACCCTAGGCTCCATGAGCCATTACGGGGTTTCTTCCATTAGACCTGAATCATGAAAATTGGGAGGAGGATGAAGATATGGATTAGGAATTTGATTTTCAGACTTCCCAACTTTGGAATCATCGCGAGGATGCACCCACATCAGGGCTAAAAAGGGAGGAGGAAAAGGAACGAAAGGAATCGTAGATTTCTCCTTTGAAATTAGGGTGTTTCATGATTTACAAGAGTTGGGGAAGTAGAAACACTAGGAGGTTTAGATTCACCATGTAAAGATATGTGAACCAGATGCTCAAAATTTTGCTTAAATAAATCCCAATCCCTGACTTGTTCTAGAAATTCATAACAAAGGTGAAGGAATTGATCAGAGAAATACTCAACTGATGCATTAGGCTTCATTCTTAGCTGATTTATTCTTTTAAGAACATTTCGATAATCATACCTATTGAAGGATTGATAAAGATCCTTAAGGAAATGATGAAAATAATGGATGGAGTGGATAGTAAGGTATGACACCATCGATTAACATGAAATTCAAGGGTGAGGAAGAAAACCACACAAGAAAAAGGTGTGAAGGTGCCATACTTTGCATCCTTTGAATCTGTCATTGGTTTTGCATCTGGTTTTCTTGGTGGAATATACGGTGGGAGAGGTGATGGAAATACTGCACCATCTATTTCCATTCGCACTAGCTCTTCTTCCTCCTCACTATCTCTCACATGTTCGGGCTCCTTCTGCTGCTAAACATGTCTATTTTCTTCTTTTTTTCTTCGTTCTCTCCTTTCTAGTCATTTTCTTTCATGGAGATATCTGTTATGCACGTCTAGGTTGTGGTGATGCTGCTACAACCATATCATATGATGCTTCCATGATTTCTTTTAAGCCCTTCTCATTAAATAAACAAATAAAATCCTCATACATCATACGACAATGAAAATTTCTGCAACTTCTCCGCAATAATAATATTTGAACTATAAGGACAACCAAATGCCAAATCTGAGTGGGAAACAACTTTTTATAATAAATCTAAATTCCTAACTCCATCATTAACTCATATTGTGTTCATTAGTTTCATATCTATTTCTAGATCCACTCATTCTGTTCTCATAAATGCATCTTTCCTTGTGTGTCAACAAGAGCTTTCCTTTTTAACTGTCATATGTTCCTTGCCAAATTCGACGCATCCCATATTGTAGCGAAGTAACCCCTCTTACTTAGAGGCTCCTACAAACTTGGACATAATCCAGAATGTAGCAAAGTAATTTCCTACGTCGAAGCTCTCTTTACAACATAGTTTATAGTCGAGTGCCCACTTTCAACTACAGGTGGAACTAAGACTTTTCTCCTTTCTTCAAAGTGAAGTTGTAGGGGTAGGTTTGTCCTTATACAACTTCAACCTGCTTCCATTTAATCTTCCTTGAACCAATTCTCCATTTAAATTTTCTAATTGAACTGTGCCTCCATTCGTAATATGCTTGATAATGTATGGGCCCAACCAATGCATCTTGAATTTTCCTGGAAATTTTACAAACTTACTATCAAAAAGGAGAACAAGGTTTCCTACCTAGAACTTCTTCTGCTTAATATGTATATCATGCCAGGACTTTTCTCTTGCTTTCTGTACCTACAGATGGAATCATGCTATAAATCTATCTTCCTTCAAAGCATGAAATTCTGATATTCTTTCCTCCATTATATCAGGGTCTGCAATATCTGTAAAAGTAGTAATTCTCAAGCTAGGCATGATGTACTCCATGGGCATCATAGCTTCTTGTCCATAAACTAATATGAAGGGTGTCTGACCTGTCAATTTTTTACATGTGGTCCTATAAGCCCATAACACTGCTGAAATTCTAAGGTCCCAGTGATCTCTTTTCACATTGCATCCCTTAGTAAGTGCATTCTCAAAAATATTATTAAATGCTTCTACTATTCCATTGGCCTGAGGGTGATAAGGGGTACTCTTGTAATGAGAAATGTGTAACTCCTCAGTCAATGCTTTAATAGTCTTATTTAGCAAGTGCGAACCTTGGTCACTCATCAAAATCATCAGACATCCAAATCTAGACAATATTTACTAAAAAATAAACTTCGCAGTAGTCTCTGCACTGCAGTCCCTTGCTGGTTGTGCCTCAATCCATCTTGTTAAGTAATCAGTTACTGTAATTATGTACCTTGCACTAGTCCTCTTTCCAGGTGGGTTGATGGGTCCAACAAAATCAATGGCTCACTTATCAAAGGCTTGTAATGTAACTTGTGGTACCAATGACATATCATCTCTTTTGGAAGGCTTCTGTTTTCTTTGACACACATCACGTGCCTGACAATACTCCTTCACATTTTTATGTAGTGTAGGCCACCGCAATCCTACTCTCAAAATCTTCTGTGCAATAGATTTTGCTACATAGTGTCCACCAGTTGCGCCCCCATGAGCCTCTGCTAGAATCATCCGTCTTTCATGTTAAGGAATATATCTGTGCAATATCTCATATGGTCCCATCTTATATAAATTTCTTTCTATTAACGAAAAGTCAACTTCCTTAACCACTAATTATTTCTTTTGCTACATAGTGTACTCCGAAGGAACCATTCCTGTGGTCAAAAACTGAATGATATCTGTGAAATGGTCATTTGTCGCTCTCATTGCAAATAATTGTGCATCAGGGAGATTATCCTCTATGCTGGTTGGTTCTTCCCTTTTTTCCAGTCTTGACAGATGGTCAAGTCCTGCATTCAATCTCCCTGTTTTAACAATGACCTCAAAGTCATATTCTTGGAATAAAAATAACCATCTGCAAACCTTTCCTCCTAAGACAAGATTATTAACCAAATAATTTAGTGCAGAATGATCTGTAAACATTTTAAAGTGTGACCCTAGAAAATACTGTCTAAATTTCTGCAAATCATACTCCATGGCCAGTCCTTCCCTTTCTATAGTGGTGTAATTCTTTTCTTCTTTACATAATTTTCTACTTGCAAAAGCTATAGGATGATCAATCTCTCCTGCACCTAGTTGCGCTAGTACCACTCCCAAAGCTATACAAGAGGCACCACATGGACATGGAATTCCTTATTCCAATAAGGGAACACTAGTATAGGTGCAACTACCATTTTTTCTTTCAATATGTCGAGGCTCTTATGACATTCTTCATTCCACTGAAAAGTTACATCCTTCTTCAACAATTTCTCCTTAGGTCCAGTGATATGAGCATACCCCTTGATGAACTTCCTATAATACCTAGTGTCTCCCAACGTAGTGCAAAGTTGTCTTACTGTCTTAGGTGGAGTTAAGTTCACAATGATAGAATAATTATCAAGGTCCACCATTAGTCCTTGCTTACAGACAATATGCAGAAAGGTACACAAACTATGAACTTATTTAGGTTCAAAGGTATATGATATTATCTACATGTGTCGATCATGTCTTAAACTTCCAACATGTTTTCTCAACAATCCAAATACTGTCAAATCATCAAAATATACCTCTAAAAACTTGTGGATGTATTCCTTAAAAGCTGCGACCACCACCCTAGAAAATATAGCAGGTGCATTTTTTAATCCAAAAGGCATTATTGTGTATTGATATGAGCCCCATTCTGTAGCAAATGTGGTCTTATGTCGATCTTTAGGTGCAATAATAATATGATGGTAACCTAAGAATCTATCTATAAATGAGTAAGCTTCCTGACCTCCTACATTATCTAGCACTTCATCTGTGAAAGGGTTAGGGAAGGGGTCATGTAAGCATGCATCATTCAACTTTCTCAGATCAACACATTACTAATGTCTCCTTGAGTCTTCTTCTCTTGCACCACTATAGGACTCACCCATTCTGATTCTTCTAGAGGTTTAGTAATTCCTACTGATATCATCCTATCAAGCTCTACTTTCACTTTATCCTTATACTTTGGGTT
Source organism: Pinus taeda (assembly GCA_000404065.3). Classification (NCBI taxonomy): domain Eukaryota; kingdom Viridiplantae; phylum Streptophyta; class Pinopsida; order Pinales; family Pinaceae; genus Pinus; species Pinus taeda. The sequence continues at coordinate 151,514 of APFE031592978.1, forward strand.
CAGCCTCTAAGGTCTTTGTTTGACTAGCTTCACATCATGCTTAAGGGGAATCTTCATGACTCCTAGATCTCATATTATACCCTTCATCTCTGAAAACTTGGTGGGAAATAATTATTGATATTCATGAAGTAACTTTGTAACTTTATTGACTATCTCCTCATCCTAGTAGTCTCCTATTGTTGCAAACTTGGGTTCCTTCTTTTATCCTATGTTCACCTTCTTGGTCTTCAGTGGCTTCATTATGTCTTGTATCTCTACCTCAGGTTTAGTTACTTCGTGGTATCCTTTTGATTCTTCTATGTTGATTTTGCAAGGATCTTCTTCTTCATGTGTAGTAAGGTTATAGCACTCCAATGCATTTTGTATCTGCATAGCCCAATCAGGTTGCTTCCATGTTAGTGGGGTTACATTCTTAAAGATCCTCTTCTTGATTTCCTGAAGGGACAAATCTATGTATGGGAAATCATCCTCAAAGTTGAATGTTAATATGAAGCCATCAACCATGTCTTCCCAGTTCACAATACCATGTCGAAGCTCCATTTCTAGGTACTAGTGCTTAGGGATTGTCTATAATGTATGAATGAATCCATGTACCCATTCTTGCTGTGGAATCTCCTTCCATGATGTAGTGCATAGATGGATATGCTTCCTAGGACTAGTTTCACCATCATATTTAATCTCCATATCTGTATATATCTGTCCAAATCTTATCCCCATCAATCTTTGACATTCTTGCCAATCTCCTGTATTCTTATTGTGTGCATTCCACCATCTAGTAGGGGTAGATTTTAGGGCTATATCCAAGGATGACAACCATTTATTTTATGGAACTTGTTCTTCATAATCATTAATAAAAGTATTTATATCACCTAAACCATCATAAGAAGGTAGGTTACATACCTCAGATATCATACAATGAACTAATTTGGTAATTCTTGCACAACACCTTATGGATACTTCATGCAACCTATTCTACCAGTTCTCCAACTCTTCTTCTGAGTTTGAGGTACAAGAACTATCACACTTCCAACTCAAATTTCCCTCTACAATACGGTTAACACAATCATGTTCCTTCATTTTCATTTGATAGATATTGTTTATGTCAGTTGTCCAATATTCTTCTTTGTTTTGTTTTGTATATCTTACTCCTTCTGATGGATCCAAGGGAACAATTAATCTCATATTGTTTCCTTCAAATATCACCTATCTCTTCTTCAGATTAATTATGGCCATATTGTCAAATGCCCATTCAATTCCAAGCAATGCGGGATAGGGGTTACTGTTATCGACAATCTCTATTACTTCAAAATCAACAGTAGTGCAAACTTCTTTAATATCCATTGTGACACTTGGTAGACTTCCTAGAGGGAAGATATTTTATTGAATTTCCATCCTTAACTGAATAGGTGACCACTATAGCTTCATCTTACCCATTAATTCCCATGTATGATTCATTAAGACATTAGCATCAGATCCTAGATCTAGAATAATTTGATCCATCTCATACTCTCCTATCTGTGCACTAAGCCTCATCTCTCTTCCAGTTCTCTTCTATCAATGCAAATTATTGACTGCACTCATCTCACTTCACGATTTTTCTTTGGATGCACATGAATCTATCAACTACTCAAGCCCTTCTACAACCTTTTGATCTTTTAACAATTTCATACAAGTCTGCAGAAAGACTTTAAAATACCTACTTGATTTGTTGAATCCTAGTATTGTGTCGGAGCTCGATCTTGTGTCTGAGCTCAGTTATGTATCGAAGTTGATGACATGTCGTAGATAATTTTCTGATCAGGCTTTGGTTGTGCACTAGAGGTCGAAGCTCCAACATCCATAAAAATTCACTTTGCTTCCATAAATACTTCTTTTTATTTCTAAATATCAAAAACATGAACTTTCTTAGTAGTCTTTCTGACCCATGCACGTTCAAATTATTTATTTTGATCTTCTTTATCACTACCAGTCACAACTCCAGTTCTAGTGACAATATTAATTTGAGACTCATTGGTCCTCTTTTCAGCAGTCATCATTTGAATATTCTGTGTCAGTTTTTGATTCCCTTTTTCTTGCATCTTCAACATAAATATAGGACATTCTTCAATTACATGGTTAAATTATTTCCAGTACTTACATGTCATTGTGGGGTTCTGGCAATCTCTCGCAAAATGACCTGGATGGATGCAGTTATAGAAAATGATATGTCCACGTCCTCAAGCAGATCCACCATCTCAACCTCTTCCTTGGTATCTTCCTTGAACACCACACTTTCCATTGTCCTCATGTCCGTGCTCTTCTTCTTTCATTCTATAAGCATCACCACCGCTCTCCATCATTAGTTTGTAAGCCCGACAATTATTCTCATCGTGTCCCAATGATTTACAAAATTTGCAATATAGATTCCTCAAAGTATATACATATTATGTAACAAGTAATGGTCTTATGAATGATGTTGGCCTTTAGTCTTATATATTTTTCACCATAGGCTTGATCCTCCATTCAAGGGATTCGGTGCCCCACCAGCCATGTAATTCCTGAAGTTTAGAATGACCCTCCAATTTGCACTTCGTACACCATACTTCCTCTCTAACTTCTTTGATTTTCTTGATGTCTTGTATCTGTAGGGTTAGGTTTGCCAACTAATTTTGAATCTGTTTCATGCCTGCATTAGTATCTCCTATAGATCAAGCTTCCAATTTCATCACAATCTATAGAGCTTCGGCTTGACTTGATATCTTTTTTGCATCAATGGAAATTTGATGTGCGGTATAAATGAAAGTATAAACCATCCTTGATGTTGATATGGAGCTATGTCGAAGCTTACTTAAACCAATAACACCTTAAATCTCTAATCAAATTCCTAAATGGAATTAGTAGTTTTTTGTTTGATATATTTCAACTCAGTGATGCACTGTGACTCAGACTTCAACTTCTTAAACTCTCTAATGGTGATTTTTTAATATCTACAAATGTTCAGTTCTGATTATTTGAATACTTCATGTACCATGTCGATGATTTATCTTGGAGTGTCATAATGAGCTTCACTTTCCTCATATTATCATCATTGATATGCTTCACTATCCATACAACTTCACATAAAAAACCAAAACTGTTCCGGATCCTCCAATCCAGTTCCTTTGAAAATGGGTAGCTTAATATCGTTAGCCATACTTTTTCTTAGAGGGAGAGGGGGATGAGTAAGGGGAGGGGGATGGGGGGTAGGAGGGGTAGGCGGAGGGGAAAATAAAAAAACATCCTAAATCTCATTGGATTCTGGATTCTGTGAACTCTCAAGCTAGGAGGGTGAATACTGTGAAGTTATTTAGGGGTTATTAGGGTGGATTTCTTCCCTTTCACTTTCAGATCCACTCAAAAGAGGACTATAATCAGTCTCTACAAAGGTCTTCGGGTTTTTTCCATGAGATCTCTTTATGGTATCTACTCTATATCTCTTTCCACTTCATGTTACTTCGATCTCTTGCTCATATTGATTCTTTCTTCTTCCAAACGTAAGTAAACTAGCAATCTGATGGAATTTGTAGAACTCCCTTTTCACATAGATGCATCTTAATCCAAAGTTTCAGAGATTTTAAATACTTACCTCGTGTTCCTCTGAAGAATTTTTGTTCTGCTTTGTTGTAGGACACGGTCGAGTCTACAGTGAACTCTGTAATGAATCTTCAGAAGATGCTATCAATCGAGAAATTGACAACCCTTCAAATCCTATTGTCAATGCTCTTGAATCGTTATATTAGTTCAGGAGTCCACATGTAGGTTCTTAACCCTCAAAACATTTCTTTCGTTTAGTTAACCTAAATATCCACTAGTACAACTCAACAGGAAAATAACTGAAGAAAATATCGTATTGATCTGTAAAAATATACTTATGTAACCAAGTTTCAGAAGTTAGATGAGGGTTTCCGTTTTCTCGATCTACAAATTCTCGTTCTTTTAGGTCTATCCAGTCTTGAATCTCCTTCTTCTACGGGTGCCACATCCACATATCCCTCAAACAGATCTCGGTCCCACAATAGAACCAATTGTTGGCTTGATTTGGGCTAACCCAGGTTCAATCTATACTGCGCACCAACAAAACCCTTGATCACTGACCCTTTTGGCAACAGCCTGCAAGCATATCACAGTCTTACTTGAAATAACTATGGGAGGATGCAGAATCAGGTTTCTAAAACCTTGAAGGACTAGAAGATGTGGTATTATTATGTTAAGTTATTCTTAGCATTTATAAATCACTTCATTGCATTAGATTAAACACTTAAACATGCCATATAAAACCATAAACCATCATTGTGATGAAGTAAAATGAAACTGTAATAATTGCTACTCTAAAATAGATAATAAGAAAATATACACATCAAAACACCAAATTAACGTGGTTCACCCCAGTGTAGGGATACATCCACAAGAACTGTTGCTTAAAATAATAAATCTTTGAACAACAACCAGTTCTTGGCTTGTGTACGCAATTGGATACTCTTCTGCAGGCCTTTGCACACTCAGCTGCAGAGCCTCTCCTTGCTACCAAATTACATATCACGATAATAATTCACCCATAACATTGATCTGGATCAAAACCGATCATTCTCTTCTTATTATTTTACCCTATATATACTATTACATTGTAGTGTTACATCATCAAAATATCATGGTCCAAATACCATGGACTCCTTAAAATAAGCATCTATGGCCCCAAAAACATTGATCCCTTACAAAATCACACAGTTTTACAAAAAGGAGGGGCTTTAAACCACCCTCAAGCCCTTACGACACCGCACGATATATTTAATTCCTCAAAATGCGCTACACCCCACAAAGTGCAGAGTTTTTGCCAAAATCTAGGCCAAGTTGGGTTGCGCCCAACAAACACCCTCACTATTGATACATATATAGGGAAAAATAATGTTCGTCACCATTCCCTATGAATAATGGCACGATGTAATTGAACCACCAACCACCTGCTTGTAAAGCAAGAGCTCTTCCATTGAGCTAGCACCCTTCAAAGAATTAGGCCTTGAAACTTGATAAATTATAAATTGTAAAACTTTATTTAAATTATAAAACTCTATCAAATATTGGTGAATCTTTTACTAAACTAGCACACAACCACAAAATAAAAAATAAAAATAAAATATCTATTGTCCCATCCTAATACTCAATATTCACATCTTCACACAATTACATTATTTAACAAGAGCCATGAGGTGGAAATGTCCCTACTATAAGTAAATAGTTCCAAGGAAATGAATGATGCTTGAAATGTGCATTGGAATCATAGATGAGAAATGAAATCTCTTATTGTATGCATGGTCAAACCATACACTAGTGAAAATAATACAAAACGACCTTTACCACTCCCAGCTAGGGAAAATAATACATATTATTTAATTGAATACTTTTAACCACAATTGAGTGGGTATTTACATATGGTTGTTAGTATTCATCACCCATGCTTACCACATACATGGTAATGAGTACTTGAATGAGGACACCTAGCCAAGGAAAATAGTACATATTTATTTATTTGAATACTTTTAACCACAATTGAATGGATATCTAACTATGGTTGCTAGCCTTTATCACCCATGCTTGACACATGCTTGGTAATGGGTAATTCCACTTGAGCTTAACAAAATAACTGAAAAACAATCAAGATTATAAAATATGTTATGAACATGATAGTCTAAGCACACCTAACACTATCAAAACATGGTCCCAAGCATTTCAATATAAGATATGCTCTAATGATATAACATGCACCATCCAATAAATGCAAGAAAAAGGTTAAAAAAATATTAACATGTTATGAAACATGAGGAAAAATAAAATTCAAAAAGAAGACCCGCTCTTGCAAATCCCATGCAAGGGCCAAGTCAAACTCTTCTTCACTAAGTGCAGTAAATGGTTACCTTGATGATTGCTCAAATGCTAAATCTAACATTGATATTATAGATGCAAATGATTGTGCCCTTTTTTCATTCATTTCATCCTTTGTAAACTCTCTGTGTTTACCCTCAACATCCCCCCTCTTATCTTCCTCCATGAACAAATAAGTTGAGCGTAACCTACAAAAAGGAATTTCACATTAAATCAATTAACATTACAACTAAATCCAAAGTATCCAAATTCTACACAAATCCCATCTAGTAAATCAACAACCCTAATTAAATGAACATCGTGCCTAAAAATTAACATTGTAAGGTTTTTCAAACTAACACCACACTCATCAATCCATCATAGGTGAAGAATCAAATTCAATTGTCACTGGTTTATTTTGCATTCACTTTTTTGTTTTTCTTTTAAATAAACCTAATATAATATACTTCCACCTACTTCAATAATACAAATCTCTATCTCATCCTTAAATTCATGTTAACGAAGTTTGAGTCAATCCATCATAGGTGAAGAATCAAATTCAATTGTCACTGGTTTATTTTGCATTCAATTTTTTGTTTTTCTTTTAAATAAACCTAATATAATATACTTTCACCTACTTCAATAATACAAATCTCTATCTCATCCTTAAATTCATGTTAACGAAGTTTGAGTTTGTGTACAAAGAACTGCAAGTTATGTTAGTATTGTAAGTTGTAACCAAAAGTAGCACATGGAAACAATGACAACATTTAATGTATGAAATTTCTTCAACAAAAAAGTACAAATAACACTTGAAAATGCAATTTAGTATTCAAATATCCTTTTAATTTATTTTATTTCCGAAAGTGTTTTAGACAAAGGAAATTCTATGAGAAACTAAAAGGGAATAAAAAATTCATAGACTAGAATGCACTAGAAATAAAATTTATAAACATCCAAGTAAAATATAAGCCATTGACTCTGTGTAGGTTATCACTAGTATAATCCTTCAAATAACCCTCATAATCTTGAAATACTTATGAATATATTGCAAAACTAGAATTCTCACATTTTTTAGGATATAACATTATATATCAGTTATAAAGGTCACAACTTATTCAATAATAAGTGCAAATCAACAAATCCATTGAGTCTTCCATTCCAATTCAACATGAATTGGTTGTAAGAGGATATCACATTTTCTATTATATTAATTTTTCTTTATCCCCCTCAATATATTAATCATATTACGACCATTACTACAATAAATGTGTTTAACAAGTATTTTCCATAATGATCAAGGAAAAAGTGCACAAGGCTGAGTGACCAATAGAATATATTTTATTAAGGTTCATTCTTTGCTACAAGATTTGAATGAGTGCTCCTATTAATTTCTACACCATGGCAAGCAAGCCTAGTACTAAAAAAATTCCTAAACTACTAGATAGCTAGAATCTAAAAACCACTCAAAATTGTTGTTCGAATGATGCTAAAGTCTACAAACACATACCATAGATAATTACAGTAGAAATTCACAGATCTATAAATCATATCGCTGTTATAAAATATAAAACATAATTATAGTGTGCTTGCTAAGTTACTTGGTAGATGGGTTGCTAAAGCCTATTATTGTTATATCATTTATTCTGAACTTGAATCAACTAAGGAAAATAAGCAAGAAAATACACTCATTTATTTCTTTGTAGACTTGGAAGAATAGTAGGTAGAGTGAATTTGGATACATGCACAACAACACCTCAAGTGGAGATGATATAAGGCATGCAAGCAATCATGCTCCTAAATATTTACGCCTTAACTAGACTACATGCACCTTTCCTAAACTAGGTTCAGGGAAATTCGAATTTAACAATCTGCTTAACTAAAAGTGCAAATCTTAACTTAGAAAAGATAACTATTAAATGTAAAACACATGTGCCTCTTTTAATTAAACAAATAAATTCATATTATTTGACACATGCAAACTGCTTGAATATTGCTGACAATAAACACATTTAAATAATATTAATTCCTACCTATGACTTGCAAATACACGCATGCATGCACCCTCATTGTTGGAAGCTATAAAAGTGATGGCCCCCTCTAGTCTATTCTAATGCTACAACTCACCTACATTGTTGTATGGACCCTTGCAACTACCTAAACATACCTATACTGTTGAAAATGCAGCAATAAAATCAAGTTTTGACTTTGCCTTGGTCAAACTAGATTAAAATTTGAATTTCTATTTAAACAAAATACTTGGAGGTAGTTAACTGAGGTGAAGGCACTTGTCACTTAGTTGACTCAATAAATTTAAGTTTGGGAAGCTTGATTTCAATTCTACATGATTGATTTCTAATTTGTAGCAATCTATTTTAGTTAATTTGAGTTATTGTCAGTTTAACTACTTCCAGCTGTCAGAAGAACTAGTGGAGGTCAAGTTGTGGAAGTGGAACTTCAACAACACCTAGTGATAAACCAATTAACTGATCAATCAACCCAAAATAATTTTTTCATGCAGAGAATTCGAGTTACCTAGTCGAGATGGAGATTCCAAGGCAGTGTAATATCAATTGTAGCATATTCCCATGTGTACATGTGGTGCATGCGGTCAGAGATTGAACTAAGGCTATTAGGCAATTCTTTGTTGTGAAATTCCTAAAAAATAGGGGAAATTTCCCAAGGGAAAAACAAAAGGAAATAGGAGCTTTGGAAGGTTGGAAATTGGCCAAGTGTTGGCTAGGTTTAGTCAATCAGTCAGAGGGATAGACTATACGCTTGTAGGGTGTGCTCATGTTTGAGAAAGCATTATATTTCTTCTCTATTCTCTGATTGATGCAATATAGATAGTAAAGGGGTTTTAAGTAGTTTCTTTCCCCTAGATAAATCTCTATGCATGTGTGGTGTTTCCTTTTGCATGTCTATGATTCTCGTTCTAGATGGTGAATTAACTTTGGTAGGTCAGTAGAGTTGCTTCAAGTCTTATGCTTTAGCAAATTTCATGAGAAGTATTGAATATACACATTAATTTCTACATATACTGACTTGCCACACCAATTATAACTTGTGTTTTATTACAAAAATTATTCCAGAACCTCCTTTCAGAATTGTGCTTTATTTGTACCTACAACTTGGACACACTTTGAAAGTTATCAAATAATAACAGTTTTATTAAGGAACATGTTCATTTCTAAACACAAAGTGATCCCACTACATCTAGAACATCCCATTTACTAGGAGCTTGGTCAAATAGTTGACCACTAATGAACCTGAAGAAACATGAATTAGGATCATTGTTTCCTTCTATATTCTGAACTTTCTTCATAATATTCATTGCATAAAGCTCTGTTAAATGGAACATTACATCATCTACCTACCAACCCTCTTTGTTCTTCATTCAATCTTCACTTGTCAAATTGTTCTTACACCACATCATGAATTGTTCAAGATTTCTTGCAATAATGAGCTCATATGTATACAAGGCAAAGACAATTGTATTAGATATATCAAATCACAAATCAAGATCTTCAGTAAAATTAGAAACTCCCAACATAAATACAAACTCATTGATACTGAAATCCAAAATTAGTGGTGCATGCATGAACCCATCTAAGGCGATTCCAACAACTAATGTAAGTCATGTCAAGGTTAGCTACCTCTTGTTGGAAAAATGATTCCATAATAGCCTTCCCAACATTGGAGGAACCCTCCATCAAGGCATATTTCCATACCTACTCAATTGGATCATGAGGATCCTATAAATACCACCTTCTTGCACTCCTCTGGCCAAAAATCAACCAAATCCATGGTTGATGTCTCTAATGGTGACTTCCTAACCATCAAAATCCACAAAAAAATGCAAAATTGCATGCAAGAAATTGATTGTTGGCTCTTTTTTAAATTGGGAACATACAAGATATGCAACCCAACCATTCATAAGATACATGAAACCATCACCCAACTCCACAACCATTCCTCCCTCTTTCACTTGAAACCTATTGAAAATATTACTATCATAAGTCATATGCCTAACAGGTCCACCATCAACATACCATCTAACACCTAAAATTAACAAATTGCTTAAATAAAACTGAAAGTCTTAACTTATAAAAGAAATGCACCCTTTTCTAATTAACTCAAAAATACATGGAAACTACAAGAAACCAACACATGCAAACAATAATACTTCTACTTCCTATTAATGGCTAGCGCATGAATGCATGTTCCCTCATAACCAAAAGCCTACAAAAGTGATGCACCTCATCTTGTATATTCTATCACTACACCCTCATCTACACTATCATGTACTACATGTTCATCCCTCATGGGCCATTATGGCCATACATTGGCACCAATATAATCAAAGGAAGAGAACCTTAATAAAAATTGAACACTTATCAAGAAATTTCCGTAGCACACATGTGTGGCTACATGAAGTTGCTAATTATGAGCTTGAGCCCAATGAATAAAGTCAGGGTATGAAGTATTTTTTTGTTACAAGGATCACTAGAGTTGCACAATGATAAATTATCCAAGGGGAAGAGGTATTAAGTGATCATGTTAGTTGTCTTTTCACCTCCTTAGTCTCTTCGTCATTATTTCTCTCTCTATAAGAAGAAAAGAACTACGTGTTAAGAGTTTCCAATTTTAGAATGAGATGAATAAAGTTAGAACCCATATTGTTTATCAAATATTCTTATAAGGATTTAGTGGTTAGTCTGAAGCGTTATGAGCAAGAATTCATAAACTGATCCTGAAATTGAAATCTGAGGGTACCATTATCATATTTTTCTTTTTTTATAGAGCTACTATAGGAAACTTTGTTACTTATAGCAGCCCCTGTTTGCCACTAGATTACTTTTTTTTTCTCTGAAAGGAGTTTTCACAAAGGCTAAGAGGCAAAGATATCAAGAGGAAACCTTAGAGTGATTTGTGGGAAGCATAAGGGACACCTAGACCTCTTTGGGGAAAAAACTATGTGATCCAAGTAAAATCCAAAGACATTCCATAACCAACGATTACTCACCATTTTTCAAAATTGCAGCTAGATGGGGTTCCTTGAAAAATTAAAGGGGTATGATGATGAAATTGCATTGGAATTTATAGTCAACTTAAGGAATCCAAGTGACCAAGATTTTATGACAATAGTGAGAGGATTGGATATACATTTCAATGAAATTGATATCAAGAGGATCACCATTTTACCTACAAGAGTGCATTGGGACAAAGAATCTAGAAATGAGGAAATTAGTGCTAGGAAAACCTTCTTTCTGCAAGGTGAAGTTCCATTGGAAGACTAAGATGGTAGAAGGGATGTGCAAATGTTAGGGAAGCATGTAGAACAACAATTAGATAAGCATGAGGAGTAGAAAATAGATCAACAAGTAGAGAAGGCAGTGCATGGAATCGGGAAACAAATAGAGCATGAAACAAGACAACCTTCAACTTAGAAAACATAGCTGCAAATGACACCTCTGTAGTGGAGGAAATTATAAGGGTAAGAGAGGGAAGTACAACAACACCAAGTCTTCCCATCAAACTAGTATCAGGATTAGAGTGGCCACATAGAGTAGGGTCATCCATGGCTGAGTTCTATTTAGAAGAAACCACCTCTACAATTGCCTGAGACATGAAGAAGATACTTAAGGACACCATGACAATGTCAGGGAAAAAGAATAAGGGTGAGTTTCTCAAGGGTGAGCAGTAGTTTTAGTAGGGAGGAGATGATGGGCCCTAGAATTGTATATTTTATTAGAACCATTTGATTATTTTTAGACACTTAAAATATGTAATTGACCCCCTTTACTTGCACATCATAGATTTAATTCATAGTATTAATATGTACTTAGGAATTTGATTTATCATTTCTTATTATGTGCCTAATATTATTTATTTTTTATAATATTGTGATAATATTGGGTAAATTTTGAAGATTTGGAAGATGACATAATCTAGGGACTTTCTCCCTACTATAGGATGGACCAAGATTTTATAATAAATGAATAGGATATTATGAAATTATTGAACAAATTTTGGAGGTCCAGTGATTGAGAAAATATGTGAATGTGTTCCCTATCATTTAATGAAGACTCTTGTTGTTGGGGACTGTTACACAGCATTTTGTCACATTAGGAAAAATGACCGTCAGTTTGGATCTTTCACTATCCATCAAAGTGTTCCAAAGCATCCCCCTACAAGGCTAGAACCCAAACAATCCTTAAGAGAATGAAATTACTGGATCTCAAGGCTCAAAAACATATTTTTAGCTTCTTGCATAATTCCCTAGTCCATTTTTGCGCATACGCAGAAGAGACGATTATAATTTTCGCAGAAGTGTGATATGTCTGACTTTATGGCCCGCGTGCATGACTTAATGCAAGCAAAATAAAAGTAAATTTTAGAATATTTGTTAGTTGAATATTTCCCAACTAACAACTTCGAATGGATGCCTACTCAAGCCTAATCCATCCCATCATGGAGTTACTTCCCTCTCTTTTTGGATTCCCTATCCCACTATTTGTGGATCTCATCCCTTAGGAATAGGATCCCAAACCTCCTCCTCTTGGCCTATAAATCAAACACAGGCCAGAGGATTGGATAGGACTATTGAACGTAGGATTATGCTGAAGAAATAAGGCTAGGAGGATTTTCATCCAAGGAGAGGGTCAAAGATTGTGAGAAGAGGCTTGTAACATAAAGGCTTTGAGGTTGTAAATTTGTTCTCCATTTTATTTAATATAAAAAGCAATTGTTCTTTCCTAATCATGTCTTGTTTGATATCATTTGTGGGATTCCTTGATCACTCACATAGGTTATGATTGGTTATTGATTCAATTTAAGATATATTCTGAGTTAAGTGTTTCATTAATATTTCATTCTATATACTAGATGCTTTGATCCTTTGTGTGTTTGTGTCTATGTAGATCTCCTTCAAGACATCATGGAGAAGTTGTGGAAAGTGTTGGAATGGTCTCTAAAGAATCAAGGAGAAGCTAACTATTAAAGGCACGAAAAGGGACTTCGATAGGCATTTCAATAAATGGTAAGTGATCTCTCTCATATTGTTTGTTTCAATCAATAGTAAGCTAAGGAAAGGTAACCGTTCTTTTCTTCTTTGTTACTAGATTTCTTTGAGGTCTAAGGAGGTTTGTCTTGTCCATAAGAGGGATTAGTATTCCTAACAAATTGGTGACTCCACTTTGGATCGTCTCACTCTCCATCATTCTCTTCCTTTTTACTTTTGATCCTTTAGTCATAGCCCTCTATGAGTGTTTGCAAATATTGAAAAGCTAGATTTTATGATTTCTTTGACTTGTTTTTATTTTTTTTTCTGAAAATTTCCCGTTTTGTGCACTTTATATTTAAACACAAAGAGTATTTTTGTTCACTTTTCCCTTTGCAACAATGCACACATGCGCTGGATTGTTCTGTGACCAGCGCAAATACTTGAAAATTTTGAAAGTTTCAATTTTCTTTTCATCAAGTCCATAAATTTTGGTTTTTCCTACTTAATTACACTTGTTTGTACCTTCATTGAGTCTCTGTCAGTCTGCCTAAGTGTTGTGAAAGAGTTTGCTTGCAATTTTCTTGTTTTTACAAATTAGAATAAAGCTTCATCTGGTCTGTGGTTGACCTATCAAAAGAAATATCATTTGGTCTTGATTTGTTGTCTTTCCATCTTTATTATTTCAAGCAGATCAAATTTTGTGTTTATTTTTCTTTTTTGTGAAAAATTGTTTCGTGAATCAAAATAAATGATTTACAAAAATGGGTATTGTTTATGAAAGGTGATTCTTATGTTGGTTTTGAAATGAAAAATTATTTTTCTTCCATTGCTGAAGTGTTTTTGAATTGTATTATTGATTGCATTAAAATCATAGCATTCAATAGGAAAAATTCATTTTAGTGTTGATTGGTTTCTTTGTGCATTTTGGAAATTTTCAAGTGATTGTATGTCAAAGAGAAAAGTTTCTTGATATTTTGAGTTATTGGGAAAAGTGAAATTTTAAAAGTTAATTTATGTAATTGGGTAATTCTACATTGAAGATTTGCATTTAGGAAAAGGGATATAGTGGGATTTATGAGTTTTTGCATTTCCATTGAAAAATAAAAAAGACTCTCTCCTTACTGATGAGCCCCAGAAATGGGTAACTATATGGGCTCATTTTTCCTATTATTTCCATTTAATCCACCATTCTCCATAGTTTTGTGCATGTTTTGAATATATTTATGTCAATTGAGTGAATGGGGATAGTCACTTTGCCACATAGTCTAATGAGTGTTTATTGCAGATTTTTGGACAATTTTTGGACAAGGACCAAGCATTTTTGAGCAGATTAGTAGCCAAACTCGAGGAAACAGGGCTGAGGACTTATAAGAGGGGTGTCTCCTACATTATTGACCCCTTCCTTGAGTTATCCACCAGCAGCTCGGAGTTCAAAGGCCACCACATCAATGATCCAAAGGGGCAGCCGAGCAAGTCTAGTAGAAGTTGTTGTTATCTTCAGTTTAGGGAGCCAAGTTCCTTAAGTTTAGGAGGAATGTTGGGGGTCCTTACTTGTATAAATAAGAAGGCTTCAAGCCTCAGTAGGTTAGCCATTGCATAGTCTATTTTTTCACTTTTGTGCAGTCTTGTACTCAGCTCATTTTTGAGCTCCTTTTGCAAACAATTTTGTGATGTAACTATTATTTTTGATCAATGAAGATGAATCCAGCTTTGAACCATCACTGATATTTTCTAGAGGGCTGCAAATCTTGGGTTAGGGCCCAAACCAAGTGCCCAGCATCTCCTTTGTGTATTTATATGGTTTTTTCTTGCATCCATACGCTGATTCTTGTTATTTAGGTTAAATCTTGCTTTGGTAAAATAGGTTTCTTTTGATGGTTAAGTTAGTTGTTCTTGCTTCGAGTTGCTTAGATAGTTTGCTATAGTAACATAAAAAGAGCTAAAAAGGCTACCAATAGGCCTTGATCCCCTTTCTCCCTCCTTGGGACCATGAATTGAGGACAAGGCATTACTGTTGCCACCAAAAACACTTTTTTCCCTTTCATGCAATTGCTAGTGTGATGCTTTGAGTTGGAGAAGCTGATATTTTCTTGGATTCACATTATTAGACCCTTTCATGTTCATTCACCATGGATTTCTTGCATAATTTGCTATTCATGAAGTTCTGTTCAACAGTACTCTGTTTTTAGGTCAAATTAGGAAAACTCTGTTTTTTCAGTTCTTGCTTGGGTCAGTTTTAAGAAGTAAGTGTGTAGCTCACTTAAAAAACATTCCAACTTGTCATCCCTCCATAGCACAATTTGTACTAGCTCATCTTTTTCAGATTCCTTCACTCGTTCACCACATTTTTCCAAATTGTCCTAATTTCTGCATTGTTTTCACAAAGTCACTTTCTTACCCTTTGAACAAATCCAACCATCTCTTTCATTCCTGATCTTCATCAACAGAGTCCTAGACCCTTCAACACCTTCATCCAACTGACATGTCCCTTGTTCCATTGATTTTCCACCTTCAAACCTCCAAAAAACCACTTTCGACCTCCTCCTGTAAAATCTCCTGTGGATCCCTTGCAGCCTCCTGTAGAAGTTCATGCGAGTGATTTTTCGAAGTCTGATCACAATGGAAGTCTCCAAAAGGATACTAGGGACTTCTTAGGACCTCCCCACATCTTCCTCATCATCTGCAAAAGCCAACTCCATTTTCCTTTGCACCAAACCACTGCACAGTCACAATTAGTCAAATCACAAGCATAATAAATCCACATAAAAACTCAAAACTGCAAAAAGATGATTCCTTTCCATTTCTTTTTAGAAGTAGCTTGAATAAATGCAATTTACTTTTTCAGTAATAAATGGAACCCATTTGAATAGTGTCCATCTCGTTTCTTGCACTATTAGGGTTTTCTAGGGTTTGAGTTCCATTTCAGTTTTCATTCTCTTTCTGCAAGTAGAGTAGCCCCTGTAGAATTAGTCTTCAGCCATCACAGTAAAAGATTCTTCTAAGAACTCATAGAAGTTTGCTTAAGCTCCTAGCGAACTTGTGCCAGCTGATCAAATGACAGCCAGCAGTAAGAGCTAGTACTTGTGCATACAACACCGACACTTCCAAGTTTTTTATGAACTACTGGGTTGATAAAAGTAAATAAGGGAGCCCTAGGAGTTGCAAAATTATTGCTGCAATACTGGAGCTCACCACTTACCTCAATTAGAAATTCATTGAAAAGGAAATATTACAATTTCATTTTCAATTGCATCAAGGATTTGCATCAAGTCATAATACCATGGGTTTTATATCCATTTAGCTTTGAGTATGTAACAATTAAAAATAACACTAATAAAATAAATCTAGAAATTTTTGTCATTTTAGAACTCTTTTCCACCTACATTATATTAGGTTGTATGGCTTTGGAATAGGGAAATAAGTTAAGTTTCCAAAGTTGCCTTCTTCATCAATGGTCCTGATTTGCACAACCCATTGTCATGGCACTTGTCTATCAGATATGGGCCTAGCCACCTAGTCTTCAATTTTCCTTTGAAGTCCTTGAACTTGGAGTCACATAGTAGAGCCAATATCCTTCTTGAAAAACTTTGTCCTTGATGTTTTTTTCATGCCAAACCTTTCTCTATACTTGAATAAACTCAGTGTGTAGGAGGGTTTGCATCCTGAATTCATCCAAACCATTGAGCTGGAGCAGCCTCTCCTATTGTGCCTTTGTAACATCTAAATCCAACTTTATTGCCATTCTCAAAGTGTTTTACTCAAACACAATGGAGATCAAAGCCTTCTTTCCATAGACCAAGTCATAAGGGGTGAAGCTAGTGGTTGTCTTCCAAGTTGTATTATAGGCCCAAGTGGCCTCCACTAGTCTATCAACCCAATCTTTTCTGTTGCTACTCACCACCTTGGTGAGGATTCTTTCCAATGATATATTAGTAACCTCTAATTATCCATTGGCCCGAGGATGGTAAGCAATTGAATTCCTTTGTTTGATCTTATGTTGCCTCAACAAATTCTTAATAAGGTGTGATGTGAATTGAGCTCCCTGATCAGTGACTAGTTCTTTAGGGTACCCAAACTTGTAAAATACATTCTCCCTTAAGTACTCATCCACTTTCTCTTATGTTGCTACCTTAATAGTCTTGGTCTCAACCCACTTTGTCAAATAATCAGTGCATAAAATTATATACTTTTTCTTCTCTGATGGTGGATCAATGGGCCGAATGAATTCCATGCCTCACTTGTCAAATGGTTCTAGAGTCACCTGAGTTTGCAAAGGCATTTCATCCTTGGGAGTAGGTTTCCCCATTATCTGGAACTGATCACATTGACTGGTGTATCTTCTTTCACCTTGGTGGAGAGTGGGCCAGCAGTAGCCAATTTGCAATACCTTGAAGGTTGTCCTCTTGGTTGCAAAGTGACCTCCATAAGGCCCATCATGATAGGCCAAAAGGATGCCAAAGACTTCCTCCTCCCTGACACATCTCCTCAAAATTTGATCTGGGCCTAGCTTGAAGAGATTGCCCCCAATCCAAGTGAATGGGGCACTCTTTCTTACAATTATTATTTTTTCCTTGGAGGATATCTTTGGAGGGAACTGTGCAACCACTAGTTAGTTGGCTAAGTCAACAAACATGGAGAGAGAATTGAAATAAAAAATAATTTCTCATCTGGTAGCTGATCATCAACCATTCCTTCCTCACCTGCAAGCAAAGCAATTCTAGACAAAAAAATATGTGACTACATTTTCTCTACCAAGATTATCAATGATAGTTAGATCAAATTGTTGTAATAAAAGAAACCATCTAATAATTTTGGCATTCACAGCAAGCTTGTTCATCAAATATTTGATAGAAACATGGTCAATATGTACAAAGTTCTGGTAACCAGTGACGTAGTGTCTAAATTTGTTCAAGGAATGGAAAATAGCTAGGAGCTCTTTTTCGGTCACAGTATAGTTCAATTTAGCCTTAGAAATATTTTTGCTAATGAATTAAATGGCATAAGGAAACTTGTCATCTATCTAGCCTAGAGTTACTCCTATAGCTTTATTAGGGGCATCAACATCGATGTGTAAAGGAAGACCCAATTTGGGCCTTGGAATATGGGTGCAGTAGTCAACTTGTCCTTTAAGGTTTCTAGGGCCTCTTGGCAGCTTTATGACTGGCAAAATTCAGAGTCCTTGACCAATACTCCAAACAATGGTGAGGCTACTTTGCTAAATTCCTTTATGAATCTCCTATAGTATCCAAATAAACTCAAGAAACTTATAACATCCCTTTGCTTCTGAGGAGTATGGACCCTCTTTATGATATCAATTTTATTTGGGTCCACTTGTAGTCCTTCCTGGGATATTTAGTGACCTATAACAGTCCCTGCATTCATCAAGAAATCACACTTCTCAAGACTAAGGAATAGGTTCATTTCAATGCACTTAATTAATAATTTCCCCAAGTTAGAGAGAGCCTCCAGGAAATCACACCCATAGGGAGTGAAATCATGCATTTAGATTTCTACAGTGTCCTGGAATAGCTCAACAAAGATGCTCAAAAATTCCCTTTTGAAAGTGGCAAGGGAATTAGATAATACAAAAGGAAGGACCCTATAAGAACAGAAACCCCAAGGAAAAGTGAATGTGGTTTTATCCTGGTCCTATGGATTGATCTAGATCAGATTGTAACAACTGAATCCATCCAGGAAAGAGAAGAACTTCTTCCTTGTAAGACCATCCAAGACTTGATCAATGAATAGTAGAGGGAAATGGTATTTTTAGTGCCTTTGTTTAAATCTTTGTAATCCACAAAGATCCTCCATTTTCCATTATGCTTTGGGACCAGAACTAGAGGAGACACCGACTCACTATCTAAGATGGGGTAAATGAACCTTCCGTCCAACAACTTCTACAATTCTTCTTTGACTATGTCTTTGAGGGTTGGGTTCATTCTCTTCTGAGGTTGTTGCACTGGTTTGCAACCTTCCTTGATGTAGATGTGGTGAGTACACATTGAAAGGTGCACTCCTTTAATTTCCTTATAGCTCCAGGAGAGATCATCCAAGTTCTCTCTTGACATGTTGCACGACTTCTCTTCCTGGTGGGCTGAGAGCAAGGGGTTTATTTTCAATGTTTTAGATGGACTAAATTCTACCATTTTGATATGAGTAAGACTTGAGTCAACTAGGAACAAATAAGTCCAAGGTTTATATTTAGATTTCTTCACTAGCTCATCAAGAGGCATGGTGTTGGGGGGCTGGTTCTGTAGGATTTGATCAATTAGGCCATGTTCATCAGGTTGTCCCCCTCCTATAATAGTAAATAGGGTATAGATTGGGTAGGAAGTGGTATGGTACACTTCATCTTCCTCTTCCTCTTCCAACCATAAGGGTAAGTCATGCTCTAGAGATGGTTGAGCATGAGGGTACAAAACGAATTGTTTGGACAAATGCCCATTTTTAATGGTCATATTCCTAGCCCTGCAACTTATGTATGCATCAACAGTGGCTAGCCATGTCCTTCCAAGGATGATAGGATAACCACTAAATTTGGTCTTAGGTTGGAGAACTAAGAAGTTAGCAGGGTATTCCCAGGAATCAATGGAGACCATCACATCCTCAACAACTCCCTCAGAAGCCACTGTGGATCTGTCTGCAAGTTGCAAGACTGTTGTGGTCTTCCTTAATGATCCTTGGAGATTCAGTTTAAGCATGGTCTCCTTAGTCATCAAATTGATGGCAGCCCCAAGATCAATCAAGGTATAGCGGAAAATGATGCCACCAATGTGCACATCTACCATAGGACTTCAAGTGTCTAGATACTTCAGGAAAATCACTCTCCCCAACATTAAGTCAGACATATGTTCAATGACATTAATGGTAGGGGTGTCTTTATTTCTCCTCCTAATATGTTTGAATCATTTATCCTTGATTAACTTATTGTAGATGGGGATATCCTTGATAGCTTGGGGCACTGAAATTTTAACACACAATTTTTTCAATTCACCTAGAAGTTCAATCTCTTCTAGGGCGTGCTAGATAGGACAGATTACTCTCTTAGGAAAAGGAGGCGGAATGGCTTGAGGACCACTCTCTCCCTTTTCCTCTTCAAGCTCCTCAGGTGGAGACGGGAGTTGGTTATCTGGAAGCACTCTTCTAGATCTGAGGTTGATTTCTTGAATTTCCACT
The DNA here is from genome assembly GCA_000404065.3 of Pinus taeda. Taxonomy (NCBI): domain Eukaryota; kingdom Viridiplantae; phylum Streptophyta; class Pinopsida; order Pinales; family Pinaceae; genus Pinus; species Pinus taeda. The sequence continues at coordinate 171,570 of APFE031592978.1, forward strand.
GCATAGGCAGGGTGGGATGTCTCTCCACTATAAACCTGTTATGCCTGCTTTTTGTTTGAGTTTTAATTTGGATGAGCAGGCATCTGAGGTTTCTTAGATGGAGTAGGGTGAAGGTGTTGTGGTTGAGATGGAAGTGGAGGAAGAAAGGCTAGATATTGGTTGAATGGGGGCCTCCATCACTGTGATGGGGTATTCACTGAGGTTGTGGGGGAGCATATGGTTGAAATGATTGGTTGGTAGGTTCAGAATGGTATTGAGGTGCATAAGACCATGGATAAGGTGTGGACCATGAAGGATGAGTAGGAGGACACCAAGGGGGGATGGATGCATTCTGATTGGGGTTGTAATATGAATAGGATGCCCCTTGCACGCCCTGCTGGTATGTCCAAGGTCCTTGAGGTGTCCTTTGATTGATATAACAGAGTTGTTTAGTCACACCTTCAGTTCCTTGATACACAACTTTCAATCATGAAGAGAAGGGAACTTGCCTATGGAGTGGTTTTCCTCACATATGGAGTAGATATCTATAAGATTCAATGGACAATGGACATTCATCTGTAGGGTGCCTCCTAGTGCATCTAGGGAAAAATACAACTTTAGCTCTTTCTTCTTCCTCCTGATTCCTCTTTATTTTCATGGTGTCCATTTCTAGAGCAAGGGTATGCAACATTAAACTCTTAAAGTCCTTCAACATGTTCCCAATTTCACTTTTGATGGATGTGTTGGAGGAATATGAACTGGAAAAAGCTTGATTAGCCCTACCCTTCTTTATGGCTGCCCTAGAATGATTTTTGAAAACTGTCTTGATATCATCATAAAATATCTGGTAGATTTCCTCTCCAGACAACATGTTTAGGGTTTCTAGGATATATCCCCTGATCCCTCTAAGAAGGACTAACTTGAGTGATTCAGGATCGAGGGTGCATCTAGCCCTTTTGTAGCTAAGTTGGAACCTTTCCTAATAATCTTCGAAGGATTCATCATGTCCCAAGGCCATTTTGAAGATTTATTCTTTGGTATCCTTGGACCTACAGTAGTTCCTATACTTGTCATTGAAGGATTGTTGCATCTAAACCTAGGTAGTGATGTTGCCCCAGGTAAACCCATGAACCAGTGCAGGGTTGCATCCTTAAGGGTGTATGGGAACAATTTCGTCTTTTGGTCATTAGAGGTATAGTTATAGGTTCTGTAGATGAAAAAAGACTCAAACAAAAAGGTATCAAAGTCTTCTGAGGTTAAGCCATGGAAGTGAGGAAGGGCAGAGGGACTTACTTTTTTCATCCTAACATATCCATTGGTTTCCCTGATGGGGAAAGCACCTTCATTTATATTTGCAGCCATGTTGTAAGTGTGTGGAATGGTTTCTTCTTCTTCTACCCCACTAAGTTCTTCAACGATCTCTTGTGGCTCACCTAATGGGTCCTCCAACTCCCCTATAGTTAGAGGGGGAAGTTGACAACCACCGAAGAAGAGGGAAAGTTGGTGGTTTGATGGTGTGGGGGTATTTGGAAAACATTTTCCTAAATTGTCTCTACTCTCATGAGGCATGATTTTTTTTTTTTAGGTTTTTTCAAAATTACTTGCAAAATAGAAAGAAAGTAGGAATTGCAACTATCTATTGAATGAAATATAGAAAGAAAGCTTAAATTGCAACTATTTATTGAATGTCAAATAGGAAGGATAGAAGAAATTACATCTACCTAGACACCTCCTCAAAAATGGCACAAAAAAAGTGATGAGCCTCTATATTGTAGCAAGGATGTTGCAACTCCTATGGCTACCAACTTTACTTTATCAACCTGTGGTTTCATGCAAAATTGGAGGTGAAAGTTCTATATGCATAGTAGATGCAATGATATACTCTTGTCACTTTTCAATTGGGGCGATAGACCACTAGGGTTTTCAAATCAGTATTCTATTGACTAGAAGGAGTCTAACTACTGACAGTGAAAGTACAACTAATATCTAATGCAAGAAGTAAATTCTTTCCTATTTAGGAAATGAAAGTGTTGAATGGAAAGTGCTATGAAATGCCATGAAATAATATAGCATAGAAATGACACACATTACTTGCAGAAAAGAATAATCTAACCTTGAATTCTATCATCTTGCTATTTTGACTAAGTGGACATGGGAATTTATCCTATCACTCTATGACTGATGTATGCATGCACTAACTATCTCATGTTGAAATGGCAGAAAAAGAGTCTTTTGATTTTTTTTTAGAAATGTAAATTCATGTTGAAATGGCAGAAAAAGAGTCTTTATATTTTATTTAGAAATGTAAATGCTAAGTTAAACATTTGATCTTTGCAGGGGATAAAGGCATGGAAGAGATGGTCTAAAATGGAACTGAGAGGCATGGAAGTCAAGTGGATGGCCTACCCTATGCTCAAACTATCATTGATGCTAAAAATAGGTTTAAACAGGCTGCTACAGGAGATCATGTAGCTGCTATAGGATGTCCTAGTTTACTGCAGGATGTCCTAGTTTTCTACAGGAAGTTAGTTGAAGTCCATAGGAAGGTAGAGAAGGTTAAATGAAGTGATGGAAATATGTTTGATGGTGAGATAGGGTGTAGGGAAGGTGCACATTGCCCAAGGCCCAACCCAACACTTTAGGATGGTTGGATTTTCCCAAGGTGGTTGTCCATGGTGGCTACAAAACATAAATTTAGATTAGGGGTTGGTAGGACTTGGCAAAAGGTGGAGAAGACTTAGATGAGGCTGGCGGGATGAGTTACTCCCTATAGATCAACAATCCCTGCAACAAAACATGTTCTTCTCTTCATTTATGCATAACTTCGTATCAATGGGGAAAATATGAGTTGAATTTGAGAAAACTGATTTATTGATGGCTAATGACTAGATCTATGAAATGAAATGCCTTTTTAAACTACAACAAACTCAAGAAATAAAATGACAACTACAGGTCCTTCCAAGAAATCATAAACAATGACCTATTCAACAATGAACCCTAAGTTATGTAATTATCAAAAGATAAATATGTTTTTGGGGATATGAGAGTGGGACCCTTAAACCATGATCCCATGAGGGAGATGAGGAAGAGGCCACTGTCACAATATTTTCTGAAGTATTCTTTCTCACTACTGTACCATTGATATACTTCTTCAACTAATGGAAACAAGACTAAACAATTATTCAAATACTTGTTAAACTAAACAAGGAAAAAATAACTTCAACAGTTAACTATGATTTTAATCTAAGAATACATGTACCAAAAGAGGAACCTTTGCTGCTAGGGTTGGGCCCTAACCCAAGAGCTTCATCCCTTTGAGTCAACTCAATGCTGGATCAAGGTAAACCTTCTCATTATCATCAAAATGTCAAATATAACATAAGATTATCAATCACAATGTTTCAACTCTAAATTTCCCCTTGGCTACAAAAAAAATCAAATCCTAATGAGGCCCTTATACAAATTGAAGCTACAAAAAACTTCCTAAAAATTAGGGAGACTTGGCTCCCAAGCTCGAGAATGACTTGTCTTCACTGTCACTGGTGTGGCTGCTAATGAACTCAGTTGACTTGGCTTCTTGTAACTTTGAGATGATGAGTTATGGTGGAGGAATATTCGAATGATTTGAGAAGTTAAGGAGGGAGACAAATCTCATAAAATCCTTCTTGTTTATTTTCTTCGAGTTCCTGCACTTAAATTAGCCCAAAACTGTACCAATTCCTGCAATTAATGCATATTAGGCCACATGACATAACATCTCACCCTTACCCTTCTCACCAAGAAAAATATAATAAAATATGTAAGTAAATATGAGAAAAGTTGATTTTAATAAGCTAGAGAGTGGCATTAAGACCCATATAGTTTACCTATTGATGAGCATCATCACTTGGGAGTCACTTGGAATTAAACTTCAGATTAACCATGTTGAGGAAATTTCAAGGGGATTGAGCTTTATTACTCTACCCTTGGGTGTACGTCTGATTTGCAACTGTCCCCCTAGGTTAAATTGTTTTATGTGGTAACCTTAGAGACCATAATACAAAAGTTGTTACCTGATGTGACGGCGGAGGGGAAGTCTATGATGTACCTGGAACAGACATTGGCTATACTCACTTGGGCCTTTTTGGAGGGTGTTCTTCATTCAAGATGGCATAAATGAATATTACTTGCACCAAATCGTGTACATTAAGTTGATTGTCAACGTAACTAGTTCCATCAACTCTATCGTTATCCAGTTTTCACATTGATATCTGCAACGTGGGTTTAATCATAAACTAGTGATTTCGTTGTGAAAATCCTGTTTGCATGGTTTGATTTCTTAGATTTACTAGCCCATCTTATTTTATTTTATTTTCTACTTTTTAGAGACCTTAGGTTTGGATTTTGAATATTATTTTGTTTCTTGATAAAATTTCATTGTGGCTGATTTCCCAAGGCATTCACGTAGAATGCAAGGTAAACCCGCTAAATTTAGACCTAGTCAATTGGAAAAGATTAAAACTGAAAAGTCAAATTCAACAGGATCTGGAACGTCAGAACAACTTGTAGCATCTATAGTTTTAGAATATGAGATAGTAGAAAATGAAGTGAATCCAACTCCAGAAGTAGAATCAAGCTTAGTTCATTCTAGCATAGAAATTACTAAGGTTATTCAAAGTGAATTTGATACTGGTGAAGTTGTTGGCTGGATAAATCGTTCTTGTGGACAAGACTGATCTCCCTAGTATCAACTGATATCTAGCAACAAGCAGGACAAGCAAATCTACTTTTCTCTAAACATATTGCAATTCATTAATAAAAACTAAGAGGTGTTTTAGACCCTACCTTAAGTCCAACGCTAGTTTGTGGCATCCATGCTCCAATAGCTCCAAAAGAGTTTCCTTTCAAGAACCTGCAATCACAAACAAGCACACATCAAATAACACCTGCATAGCTAATATAATAAATCATGTTCATCATGGTGATCAAGGAATCCATGAAATAAACCATAAAACACAGCTTATTGAGAAAAATAAACTTGATTGTATTAACTTTGAAATAGAAGAACTTTACAAAATTTGGTGCCTTGATGTTGTACAAGCTCTTCCCAGGGTCCAAACACGAATCTCATCTACTTTTACAAGCCTCACTCTCTTCCAAATGAGATCAAAAGGTATGTAATATCTCCTCTCAAAAGCTCAATTAGGAAGACTAAGTTCCAATAGCATTTACCCTAAAAAAATATTCAGCTTTCAACCTCCCAAGTAACCAGCCCAATGCTTCATTTCATAGTGCAAAGGAAGGAGGTTACAGGTCCACCATTGAAGGGATAGAGTCCTTCTTCGAAGGGATAAGCTCCTCACATCAAGGGGTTAGCTCCTTAAGGTATGGGATGCATGAACCCTCAAGGAGCGAACTTGCCACCGCAAGATTCCATCTAGAAGCTTCCAGAAATGACTGAATGTGAGTTTTTAAGAATGTACTTTCACCTTTTTAACTTTTATGGGGGTTCGCACCCATAACACAGATACACAGTGGTCAGGTGCACAGGGGACATGACCAATAGGTGCGGAACCGCAGGTAATAAGAGAAAGTGCGAAACTAGAGTTATAGAGATTTTTAAGGTCTTTCTCTTATTTTCAAGGCTTGATATGAAGAACTAAGGTTTAATACTTGCAAAGGAGGTAAGTATGAGTGATGGTAGACTCACACAGATTGCAGAAAGTCATGGTAACAATTTTTTGTACAACAGATTGCCCCCTAAAGTGCAAAGTCTGTAATAGATGAGGATAGTTTTGTCATCTATGAAGAGTGAAGTACTTTATCATTTCAAGGATCTTCCTGTGGATACCCTGGTCAGAACCTGTAAAAAAATTCAATGCAAAATATATATATGAACATATCATTGCTGAGGTAGGCATTCCCATACTCAGATCAAAACTGACTAGAAAACTATCTAAATTGTTCTGATACAGGAATGATTTTGTAATACATCACAAGTATAGACATATGTGGACATAGTATGGGTGCATCCATCTGTTTATGAATAGTACACTGTATAATGAATAACAAAATTCGTCGAAGCCTGGATGGTGGAAACTAGATCCAGGGTCTTGATTTCTACTTCCCGAACTAGTACGATTCTATCCATGTGAATGAATGTGTCGAAGTCGAACATGGTAGAAACCACTTGATTACCAGTCAATGATGTGAATTGTTAACAAGTGTGAGAGGAACCACCAATAATGTTAATGGCCCTCAAAGTACTCAGTATAATCCATGAAATGTGAATAAGTGAGTCGATGTCGAACACGTCACAGAATCCTTTGATCGAAGGTCAATGATGCAAACTGTCGTCAAAGGCGAGAAACCTGCCATTGAGGCATGCAGATTCCAAGGTACTGACGATTTCTAGATCATCTTTCTAGATAATGAGTTGGAGTCAATAGAAAGTGATCTGTCATAGGCAAGCCCACAACACGAAATCATAGATCAAATTTTGAAGAAATATATTTGGCAAGGACTAACTCAGGGATGGTCAAGATGGATGAAAGACATTTTGCAAATGAATGGTTTATCTGAACTGACCTCTTGAACACATAATGACACTGCAGATGGTTTGGTGACAATTGACCCAAAGCTAATACCCAGAAACCGACTGAAGACTTTTAATATGGTTTGATTAACTGTTAGGCAAAGGATTTCGCAACCCAGGTGAACAAAAAGTGTCGTGTTCAAGAGTGGTTAACTGCTTTTCTAAAAACAAAGTATAACAAATAGGTTCATTTTTCTCTCTTTTCTCCCACCATTTCTGGCAAGTACCTCTTTATTTTTGACAAGCTTGAGGAGGATAACATTTGCTTGATTATAAGCTCATCCTTCGGATGAGTCCAACTTAGTTTAAAATTCGAACCCTAAGAAGGAGTGGTCCGTTCCTGTTTGAAATTGAACAAGTCCTTTACTGTTAAATTTTAATGAGTCCAATATAGGAGAAACTCAGTTTTTTTCAATTTTAGGGAGTCAGAAGAAAAACTTAAGAAAACTCCATGGTTGTCCTTTTTCGTAAATTTGTGTCTCCCAAGCCCAAAAAAGTTAAAATGATACTTGAGAGAACCGCTTGATCATTACGATCAAGGAGTACTTTTCATAATTAGTGCCTTCAATCTAAAAAAGTAAAAAAGCGATTGAAAACACGTCGTTTTATTACCAATATCAAACTTGAAACGACAAAATTTCGACAATCTTTTCATGTTTATACGATTAGAAAAGAGCTGTAAGTGGACCGTCTTTTTAATTCCGTTTTAACGAGTTTAAAAAAGGAAAAACTTGGTAATATTTTAATATTTTATGAGTAAGAAAAGAGCTTAAAGAGGACTTGTCCTAGAGGAACGAGTGGTATAAAGGGTAGCAACTAGTTCCGACAATGGTGGAACTGCTCAAAACAAGTAATGGTCAAGAGGCTGGCTAACAAAACCACTCATAACTGTGGTCCCTCAAGAAAGGAAAACAAGCAAGTGAAAGCATATGATCGGCCAAAGAGATCGTGGCGATAGAATGAACACAACCAAGGCTCATCTAACAGAATTTAGTAGATAAAAAGGCAATCACGAGATGTAAAATGGGTATGGGTTCATTTTTACACAAGCTTGAACCAAAGAGAACTCTGCTTGGATTCGGTTTCATGTTTACACATGCTTGAAAAGAAAAACTATGCTTGTTATAAGTTCGCATGCCCCCAACATAACGATGCAAAACAAGGTACATGCCCCCAAGCTTCATTGCATTCAACCAGGCAGATGAAATGAAGGTTTACTTTCAAGATCGTGAAAAGATTCGATTTGAAAAGGGAGTTGTTTCATTTTTTAATGAGGTTGACACAGGAAAAGAATTGTCCTCATACCTGATTCATTTTTTAATGAGGTTGACTCAGTAACAGGAACTTTCCTCGAGTCTACTCTCTACAATCTACCTATATAACCTACTGATTCATTTTTTTTAATGAGGTTGACACAGGAAAGGAACTGTCCTCATACCTTATTCATTTTTTAACGAGGTTGACTCAGTAACAGGAACTTTCCTTGAGTCTACTCTCTACAATCTACCTATATAACCTACTAATTCATGTTTTTTAATGAGGTTGACACAGGAAAAGAACTGTCCTCATACCTGATTCATTTTTTAACGAGGTTGACTTAGTAACATGAACTTTCCTTGAATCTACTCTCTACAATCTACCGATATAACCTACTGATTCATTTTTTTTAATGAGATTGACATAGGAAAAGAACTGTCCTCATACCTGATTCATTTTTTAACGAGGTTGATTTAGTAACAGGAACTTTCCTCGAATCTACTCTCTACAATATACCTATATAACCTACTGATTGATTTTTTTTAATGAGGTTGACATAGGAAAAGAATTGTCCTCATACCTAATCATTTTTTAATGAGGTTGACTCAGTAACAAGAACTTTCCTCGAGTCTACTCTCTACAATCTACCTATATAACCTAATGATTCATTTTTTTTAGGCGAAGAAATGGAGGAAGAAATATTAGGCGAAGAAGGTAAAGGGTCAACAGAAGGTTGGTGATGTTGAGATGGTGAACTCTGTTGAGGTGAAGCATCGGTTGAGGTGGAACAATTGGAGTATTGGGGCAAAGAAGTTGAAAATAACCATATCGGTAAACGTATTGTAAATTAGGTAATGACAAGTAGCCATGTAAGGAGATCAACATTTCCAAAGCAAAGAAAAGTATAGGATTCTCATTAAGAGGGGTTCCTTGGTTGGTAAATTCCGGAATAATTGCCATTATATTCAACTTCAGTGAATTTTATTAACAATTTAAAACTAAAATTAACAATTCACAATTCACACCTAACAATTAAAATTCACAATTCACACCTATGGTCTCTAAAAGTATAAACAAACAAATTGACATGCACTATCAAATCTAGGAGTCAAACCACACACAAACAGTAACTCTCAGTACCGAAAACACTAGTTGGTGATGAAATCCAACGTCGCAGAATTCAATACAGAAATGTCGGTTGGAACAGTTACCCCGACAACCTGCTTAATGAAACAGACTAGCATAAGTTTCTTCACAAAACCATCTCGAGTTAAGAGAACCCCCTAGAGAGTCCAAGTGAGTTTAGTCGACGTCTGCTCCAGGTACAATGAGATCTATCCTTCACTGTCACCTTAGGAAAGAATCTTAATATTATGGTCACTAAGGTTACCAACAGTGGCAAATACAACTGGGGGAACAGTCTACGATCCGATCCACGCGCAAGGGCAGAGTAACAAAGCTCAATCCCCTTGAAGGCTCCTCGACTTGATCAATCCGAGGTTTACCAACAAGTGACCCCAGGCTCCTCGAAAATGGTTAATCCGAGGTTTACCATTTTTAATACGCACAAATCTTCTATCTTTCCCAATGAGACAGACTTGATTGTCTCAAAGGTTCGAACATGATCTCATGATTGACTCCTTTAAGAGTAACTTCCTAGATTATATCAATTACAATTGGATTTTTTTTTTACCACAAGATCGACTACTTGTTTGTTTTACTGTCTTGGAGAGTTAACTAAAACCTATTCCAAGACACTAGCCTAAGCTAGATTGCTGGAAAGAGCCCTAAAAATGCAAAAATTACTAGATGAATTTTAATTAAGAGTTGTGTTATTTAGGTTGTTATTACTCAAAAGGGTAAATGGATATGAAACCAATGGTGTTATGACCCGACCCAAAACTGAATGCAATCGAATATGATAATGTAATATCTTCAATTCGATGAATCCTAACTAAAGTAAGGAGAGAGTTTCCATTCACTTCCAACAATACAAAAATTGATCACTAAGAGAAAATATAACAAATTCTCTAATGCACTAATTTCATCAAGAAAAACTAACGCAAATCAATTCCAAAATAGTTTTTATTTTTATTTTTGTGTATTAAAAACAAGCATAAAAATATGTAAATTTAAATCAAAGAAAATTGATCTAAATCTACGATTGTTTTTTCATAATGTAAACTATGCAATTGTAATCTATGCACAATTCACATTCATATTCTGAAAATGAGAACTTTAACTATGCAAATACGATCTATGCAAGAGAATTCTCAAACACAAGATGATTCTAATGTAATCTAAGAACCAATCAAGTGCAAGTCAAGAAAGTTGGGTGAGAGTTCCAAAGATCAAAAATAAAGACACTCAAAGGCGATTAACACTCATACACAATTTAGTGCCCCCCAAAAAGCAAAAAGATGCAAAATTGTGAAAAGAATGATACAAACCTCCAAGTAATGACCAAAGGAAATCAAATTAAGAATTTCTCAAAAAAGAGACTCAAAACACCCAATTAACTTAATGGAGATTGATGAGATGAAGAATTTGCTTAAAGAAACTCACAAACAAGGCTTTTTGACAGAAAAATACAAATCTGGGTAGATGCTAAGAATCCTAAATTAAATCTAAACTAAACTGAAAGAAGAAATCTAAGTTTTTCAAGAAATTAAACAGGGTCCACAGGCCCCAGAAGTAAGAGGTGCGGTATCGCTCTGTGCACTAAAGGAACAGTGCAAAGATGTCTGCACTATCTTGTAAAAAGAAAGTGTGATCCCCTGAAAACTTCAAGAAAAACATAAAAGACTTCAAAACTTTCAAAAACAAAGAAAACCTAAGCTACCCAGGCAGATATCAATCAATCAAAAACCAGGAAAAACTTTTCCTCATCAAAATAAAAGAGAACCAAAAACAACAAGTTCTTTCCCCAGTGGAGTCGCCAATTTGTTTAAAGAAAAGTAGATTTGCTTGTCCTGCTTGTTGCTAGATATCAGTTGATACTAGGGAGATCGGTCTGGTCTGCAAGCTATTGAAGCATGGCTACCACAAACTAGTGTTGGACTTAAGGTAGGGTCTAAAACACCTCTTAGTTTTTATTAATGAATCGCAATATGTTTAGAGAAAAGTTGATTTTCTTGTCTTGCTTGTTGCTAGATATCAGTTGATACTAAGGAGATCGGTCTTGTCCGCAAGAACAATTTATCCGGCCAACAGAAGTTTCAAACATAGAACTAACCAAACAAAAAGTAGAAGTATGTGAGTATGATATTTCTCAACCTAAATCACCTTCGGCTATTATAGCTCCTACACTTGCTCCACCTTCACCTCAAAGGAATATTATAATTATTACTGGATTATCTCTTGGTTTAATTAGTATTTAAGATATTACTGGGAGTGAGAGGAGGAATCACCTCATACTCCAATTACCACTAGTGAACCAAGAGTTTTTCCAAGAGCCTCTTTTGATAATTTTGGACCTGATCCTTGGTATTCTACCCCTTTCAACTTTTTAGGTCCTAGTTTTCCAACTCACCACATTCCTTTTTATTCACCGAGACAAACCATGTCAGAAATTCCTCTTGGGAACCAATCTATTGATTCATATATGTTTACTAGCTCTCCAAAATCACTATTGTATGGTGGTCCTTCAGTTCCTCCTGGATACCGATCGCTTACTGGGACTTTTTAGGAGCTACTCCTTCTCCTCAACATTCTACTTGGTCATCTGGTTTATCTACATCTATTGTTTAGAGCATGACATCCATGCCTGAAGCACCTTTGGCATTTGACCAATACATTCACATGGTATCTGGTAACTTAGGTACCCCTCAAGTAACCCAAACTAGTGTTTATTACCCACCTTGGGGGCAACCACCTTATCCTCCACGTGGAGGCCAACCTGTTGTAGGATCCTATCCTATGGTTGGAGGACAACCTTTTACTAGAAATTACTTGGGATGAAATTGCTCAAGAATATTTTGATGCACTCAAACACGCATTGACCCATACACCAATGTTGCATCCTCCTGATTATCATTGAGACTAATTTTTGTATTTAGTTGTATCCGATGTCACCATTGGCATGGTTTTAGTGCAGGAAAATGAGTTGAACGATGAGTATGTGATCTATTATCTGAGTATAAATCTTACGAAAATTGAAGTCAAATATGCACATATGGAGAAATTGGCCTTGGTAGTCGTTCAATCTGTCCAAATATTTCGTCACTACATTCTATTGCACGAAACAACAGTGATTTTTGATTGCAACGGTATGGTTTACATTCTTATGAGACAATTTCTAGGGGGGATATTCTAATGGATAGTTATTGTACAAGAATTTGATTTGGAATTCATAAAATCTAAATCTAATAAATCATTAATGTTTTCTGAATTGTGATGTGACTTTCCCTATAATGAGACATAAACCATGGCAAAGGATTCTCTTCTGGATGAATCCCTCTTTCTTATCAATTCTTTAGACCCCTGGTATGGAGATATCACCATCTATCTTCAAACCCAGACTTTTCATTAAGAATTGAGTCAAGTCGATCATCGTCGTATTTGGTACCAATCCCAACAATACACTATTGTTGGTGATACACTTCATCATCATGTTGCTAATTCTATCTTTAGACGATATTTGACTCATGAGGAAGCTGAAAAATCATTGAATGACTGCTATCCTGGAGCTTTTGGTGGTCATATGTTAGGATTTTCCACCGCCCAAAATATCCTACGCACTAGTTATTTCTGGCCTTCGATATTCAAATATTGTATAAATGTGGTCTAGAAATGCCACAATTTCCAAATCTATGATTGTAAAATGCATGCACCCCTAGCTCCTCTTCACCCAATCATTGTTGTTGGTCCTTTTGCTAAATGGGGCATCAATTTCCTTACATGTAACCCGCACTCGATCGGGGGCATAGGTAAATTATCCTAGCGATAGATTACTTTATGAAATGGGCCAAGGCGATGCCTGCATATAAGGATGATGGAAAAACAACAACCATTTTCATATTCAATCATGTGATTGCTAGGTTTAGGGTTCCACAAACCATTGTCACTGACCATGGTAACCATTTTAGAAACTTTATGATGACCGAACTTACTGCAAAGCTAGGCCTACATCATGACAATTCTACTCCATATTACCTGCAGAAAATGGCCAAGTAGAATTCATTAACAAGGTTTTGACCACTATGATTAAACGGATTGTCATAATTCATAAACGAAATTGGCTGTTGGGTCTCCGTTTTGTCCTATTTTTTTTATCTATTTATCTCATGCTATCGATTGGATAAATGATTATTTTTGAAGAGTATTCTCTACTTCTTTGTTTTAATAGGATTAAAATAGCATTAATGTGAGTTTAATTAAGGCTTGTATGTTGCAGGATTAAAGCTGGTTTTACTATACTTTGGGACATGCCTGCACCATTGCACTTACCTGCCTGCGCCATGCATTGGGATTCTTGCACTAGTTACAGTGGGCTTCCTGCAATATGAAGGATTCTTGAACTACATTCACATTCCTTCATTATGAGTCCAATGATTCTGCGTTGTTGTTCTTAATTGCTTCACTAGAACATCCTTCATTTTATTGAAGTTTCTTTTATCACAAATTGTATCTTCAGCGATGAAGTGATTTAGGCAGCAATATGTCTACGCATTGTTAGTTTGAAACAAGTGACATTTATGTGGGCTAGAAGTCTAGTTGTAGCTGCAAATAATCATGGAACATGCTATGTTTGGAGGTTGATGCGTGGAACATAGACAATGACTAACTTTGGGCCATTGCATGAGCTTCAAGCAGATAATTCATACATTCTGTTGATGAAGCTTTCCTTGTTACTGATTCAACTCCAAGACCATGTACAAAGTAAGGTCAGATGTTCAAATCTGTGGGCATTATCAAGCCTAAGATTTATATTCAAGGGGTAGCATCTAGCTATGCTCAACTGCGCCTTGTGGGTGTTATACAAATTATTGGGACAATCTGCATTATATTCATTGATAGAAGTTTTAAGGTGAAGTAGCCAAAGCAGAATGGAGAAGGGTGTAAGCCATACATTTACAAGGGGCTCGACCTCCACTTATTTTTAAAAAACATGTTGAAGTTGTATGGGATGGGCGTGTTCACTCTGAGTGAGCGAACTCCTTCCTGGACGTGATTGATAGAGATCATCAGCTCATCAACTAACCCTAGAAAATCTAAAGATTTGTCTCAGCTCGGAAGGGATCTACGCGAAGTTTAACAGAGCAATGCCATCCGCATTAAATGGTTCAATGATCTGAAGTTAGACTCAAATCTCATAGCGATCATCCCTCTCTACAGAACCTCAGTGAAGTGGAGGACATATTCCTAGTGCTTTTGGCTAAATTCCACCTTGATAATTGCCTTGTCACTAGTGTGAATGATATGGATATTAGAATTATGGTGATCTCTCTAGATTCAATGCTTGATAGTCTAAGTCAATACGAATCTAATCGAAGGAGTTATGCATTGATGACAACCTGTGAGTAGCTCATGCAAGGAGAAAATTGCTCAGTCAAATCACACCTTCCAGCAACAGTTATTCGAGGAAAAGAGGAACGATTCACCATAATCGTTCCCTCTTTCGACACTTAGTTCAAACTAATTCTTAATTCGAAAGATTGTTAAAAATAATAATCTTCCCTCCTGTATTTTTATTGGTTGTTGAAAAGTACCAATTTGTAAATCGATGCCTATATAAACTTCCTGGAGAGATAGTCATAAAAAAATCAATTAATTACAATAAGGAAGGAAATTGACCCAGCTAGGGATAATGTGCATCAAAGGAAGGCGCAGAAGGGAAGAGGAGTTGTCCCAATGTAACCTCACACTATTCATCAGTTGTGGATCGCTCCTCTGGTCTTGCTAGAGTTGAGTGATGTCTACATAATGTAAACACCATTTTCAGTAACCATTTGAAGCAATTTCCCAGCATGTTCTATTTAATTATCTATTGCACCTAATGATTTCTATTTATGTGTGAACCAGGCACTCAAAGAGGGTGCGAGGTGGCTGGGTTGGCCACCAGACCAACTCGACACTACTCTCATATTTTAGATTAAATACCATCTAAATTATTATTTTCCGTGTGAAAGACTTAACTATTTCAAGTCTCTTTTCCTTCTTCAAGTTAACGTTATTTAAATTGTTGTAGCGTTTTCCCTTCACCTTTAAACTTCATTGATTTGCTGCATTAAGAAATTACTCCTATTTGTGCTTACGCTTGGGATATTTCTCCAATAGTTCTTATTTGCAAAATTTGCTTATGTGTTGATAAACTGTAAACGACGTGAGTGATTATGGTTTTGAGGTACTGACATATTCATTTAAAACTTTGCTTACAAAAACCATATATTATTTGGATGTTGCGGAGCCAATATTAATGAAAGTAAATTGTGTCATTTACTTTCCATTAAACTTCTGGAGAGTTTGCAAGATTTATTTTGAGGGCAAGGAAGGCGAGATTCACATAAATTTAATTTCCTGCATGAGTTTATTTACACATTAAATTTCCTTGTTATGTTGCTGATGCTTTCAAGTTACCTTTACACAAAATTAGTAGAGGCAGAATTAGTGCAGGTAGAATTAGTGCAAGCAGAATTGTTTGAATTACTTCCACCATTTACAAGCTTTTTGTTATTATGCTGGCACTACTTTATTTCAAGTTCATATTTCCCTTATGTTTGCTTGTAATTAGAATTTCCTTTCGCATTGTTAATTGCCTTTTATTTTCCACACAATTTAATTTCCTAGATTAATGTTTTCTTGAATTCTCTTTAGTGCAGGATTTAATTTATTGATGACATTAAAACACAAGATAGACTAGCATTTATTTTGCAAGTTGTTAGGGGATTTCTCTAGAATTTCCAGTGATGCGTCTCAAAGTTCACGAACTTTTCGGATTGACAAATTAAATGTTGGTACATTTATAGACCTTATACTTCACCCAACATTTTGGCGCCATTGCCAGGGAGGCACTTAGGGGATTTACCTTGGTAACCTGTTGCAATTTGGTTTTCTATTTACCTAGTTTTTTTTGCAAATTTTATTTACTTTGAATTTATTCTTTGAATTTGTTTCTTTCTTGCATTATTTTTAAGTTTTTTTTTCATTTCTTGGGTGCTGTAAGAACCCCCCCTTTATCTATTCAACCACATGCTAACAATATATAACAACTAGCTTGTAAAGATAAAGAAATGGTATTTCAAGGCATTTTTTAATGAAGAGATTTGAGGCTAATATGAATCATTCAATGCACCTATTTCACTGATTAGTTTCTAGGAACATTCAAAGAAGGAGTCTCAAAGTAGTACATGGAGAACCTCTTTTAGTTTGGTAAGAAATGGAAAACATTGTTACTTTTGAATTTCCTATCAAAGATCTAGGAGTGGCTGAAATGCATAATATTTCCCCATCCGCACTACCAAAATTTCATGGTTTGGAAAATGAAGACCCAGATACATTCTTATTTGAGTTTGAAGTACTGTGTAGAGGATATGGTTATTGTACTAATTCTCAAAGGTTGTAAGTGTTTCCTCTTACTCTTAAAGGAGAAGCTCTCCGATGGTTCATGACCCTTGGTGGGAACTACATTCAAACATGGGAAGACATGAATACTATATTCTTGGAGAAATATCAAGACTACCTCCAGGCTAGTGAAGAAATTTTTGGAATAGAACAAGGGGAAAATGAAAGCTTGGAGGATTATGTGGAGCAATTTAGATACAACCTCCAAAATTCAAAACATAAGAATTTGGTAAAAGAGACCCGGAAAACACTCCTACTCAAAGGAATCAAAGATGAATTTTTAGAACCTTTAAGTCTAATAGGAGCAGGTGAAGTTTTTCACTTACCATATGATGATGTTTGTAAATTTTGCATTAATTATTCAAGAGGAATCTCCAAGATCGGTAATAATTCTAGAGAACTTTCTTCTCAATTTTTGGAATCTACTACAAAAATAGGAGCTACAAAATATTTTATAAATTTACAATTAGATTATTTGCAGGATGAACGAAAGCAGTGTAAGGAGGATCATTCAACAAATTATTTCCCATCACTGTTGGGGTTTCAACAGGTATTTAAGGAATCAAGTAAGGAAATAAATCGACCGCGAGGTATAACTCAAAACTCATCATCATTTAATACTTGAAGTAATATTTATTGTCCCCAACTAGTTCCTCAACACATATACAACCCTACAGTTCCATGGCAGACTTATAATCCTCCTTTGATTCAATACCCCACCATATTCCCACAATGGCTCTCTCCCTCGAGCTAGATATTCCCGCAGCCTCAAGGATGGTTTGGAGCATCCTCTCTAGAAACATTTCCCATGCAAATTCCATTACCTGAGCCACAACAGTTGCAATTCCCATCCAATGTACCACCATGTTATCCCTCTCTATGGTCCCGACCATTTGTGCAACCAAACCCTAATTTCAACAGTCAATTTGCACATTAATTTAAAACACCTATTTTTCCTACTCACTCTCCTATCAAATGTAATGTCATATCTTTTAGAGAGGACAGAGGAGTGAATCCAAAAACTTCCCCTATTACAACACATCATTTACATCAGGAAGAAACTTTAATCCATAAACCATTAGAGAAGTAATCTATGATTTGAACTTTTTTGAAAATTGTTGTTGAACCTCACAAAGAAGAAAACCCTAGAGTTTCCCTTAACCATCCTTGTCAATTTGAAGAGAGAAAACTTCAAGCTATGGAAGAGTTATACAAGTTGGAGAACCATGAATATGTGGGTCCTATTGAATCATGGTTCCAAACAATTGTTAGTACACCCCATTCCCTCATCATTCAAAAACTTTCGGTACCATATCAAGTAAGTAAGTTGGTTTCTCATACTTCGGTATGTGCTAAATTGTGCATTTTAAACCTGAGTGTGAGTATATTTAGTATTTTGTTATGCGCATGCCTTCATTGGAAGTATGCCTTCACTTAAAAGTGATATTTCTTTCTTTGAAAATAGGGTAGGATAATAGGAGAATAATGAATAAAAATGCATAACAACACTCATGAACTTGCGATTCCCTAAAAGCAAAACTTTTGAAATTCTATTATCATGCACTCTCATGGTAAGACTTGTCAGAAGAAATTTACACTTAATGCATCATATTTTAAAGTGACTTTAATTTTTTATCAACGTGTCAATCAAGGATATTGTTTTAAGTCACATGTAATACTTTTTCCCATTCTAACAAACTATCATCCAGAAAATCTTTTCAAATTCCTCTTTGAAGAGACCAGTGAAAAACCTCCTAAGCTTTCATAAAGAACCCTGACATGATCAACTTTTTAAATAAGTTCTTAGGATAGCATGACCAACTAGTAAAGAATAGTAATTAAAAAAATTTCACGCCATCCTGCACTCTTAAAGAGTGGATTTGCTTCCCCACCTATTAAGTAACCCATTTGAGGTTAATCATAATCAGAGTTTTTTTTTTAAACATAAAGGAATTAATTGAGGGATAGGAGGTCTCATTGTGAGCTGACCTACTATGATCATGGGTCCTAAGGATAATGACATTACCACACTAGTCACCAAGCCAGGGTAATGGCTTTTAGTTGAAAAAATGGAAGATGAGAGGTCTCATTGGAAGATAGATCGTTCATTCTTATTAGTTCTCGTGAATGGCACTATCAATAGTTGGTTACCAAGCTAGGACAACGACCTTCAATTAACTTCTAAAAAGAGAAAAAAATAAATCTCTTAAATAACTCTAAATCTATAGGTGGGACAAAAGCATTTCATAAGGTTAAAAGGTACCCCTGTCGAGGCTATGGATGCATGCTGGCAGCAAGGCCATGCTTGTGGTATTCAAGTTAACTCTATACTATGAATTACTTGGTTGATTTTGCTTTCTGTGAACTCACTATCAATCTCTTTGAGAATAGCTTTAATATCCTTCTGTTGTTATATCTTGAAGTTTTATCTTTTTGGAATGATTTTTATGGACGTGGGACCCTTAGTGTAGTAATTCATTATGCCCAAACAAGAGGAGCTTAAACTATACATGGATAATGGTAAAATAATTATTGAGGGAAGGTATTGCTATGTCCACTTTTAACACCATGGATTTTAAATCATGTCACTCATATCTACAATGAGGATTTCAAAGTGTAACTTCTGATTAGGGATACCTACAAGATATCCTTTTGGAAATTTTAAAAGTCAGCTATTTTTTTTCCCATAGGAAAGAACTGAGTTGATCAACCCCGAAGGGGATCAAGCCCCATGGCCTACTAGCCGAGCCTAACCCCAAGGGCGTTGAGGATAATTGACCCTGTGACCTCCCAATTGATGAGATACTTTAACAACAGGGATTCAACTGGTTGAGCTAACCCTTGGGGCTAAAAGTCAACTATTAATAACACCATCCATGCAATTTAGTTTTTCATTACAACTTTCGTTTTACGTTTTCTTGAAATCAGTTTAAGAAAATAAAGAGTCAAGCAGACACTATTTTAGAGGAACCTTTTATCTAGCGCAGGAAAGGTGACCATGAGAAATTGCAAGATCATCATTTTGAAATTCCTACAAATATTCTAATTTTGTTTTTTGTGAGGAAGTAACAACACCAGATTTCCTTACATGAGGACATGTAAGATGGTCAACATGGGGGGATGTTGGGTCTCAGTTTTGTCCTATTTTTTATCTATTTCTCTCATGTTGTCAATTGGATAAATGATTATTTTTTAAGAGTATTTGCTACTTCTTTGTTTTAACAGGATTAAAATAGAATTAATGTGAGTTTAATTAAGGCTTGTATGTTGCAGGACTAAATCTGGTTTTATTATGCTTTGGGACGTGCCTGCGTTAGTGCATTCACATGCCTGTACCATTTCACTTACTTGCATGCACCATGCATTGGGATTTTTGCACTAGTTATAGTGGGATTCGTGCACTATGAAGGATTCCTGAACTACATTCACATTCCGACACTATGAGTCCAATGATTCTGAGTTGTTGCTCTTAATTGCTTCACCAGAACATCCTTCATTTTATTGAACTTTCTTTTATCACGAATTGTATCTTCAATGATGAAGTGATTTGGGTAGTAATATGTCTACGTATTGTTAGTTTGAAACAAGTGACAGCTATGTGGGATGGAATTCTGGTTGTAGCTGCAAATAATCATGGAACATGCTATGTTTGGAGGTTGATGCGTGGAACATAGACAATGACAAACTTTGAGGCATTGCATGAGCTTCAAGCACATAATTCATACATTTTGTTGATGGAGCTTTCCTTGTTATTGATTCAGCTCCAAGACCATGTGGGAAAAGTAAGACCAGAGGTTCAATTCCGTGGGCATTGTCTAGCCTGAGATTTATATTCAAGGAGCAACATTTGGCTCTTCTCAACTACACCTTGTGGGTGTTATACGACTTATTGGGACAATCTGCATTATATGCATTGATAGAAGTTTTAAGGTGAAGTAGCTGGAGCATAATGGAAAAGGGCGCAAGACATGTATTTACAAGGGGCTCGACCTCCACTTATTTTTAACAAAGATGTTGAATTTGTATGGGATGGGCATGTTCACTCTTAGTGATAGAAATCCTTCCTGGACGTGATCGATAGAGATCATCATTTCATCAAACAACCCTGGAAAATCTAAAGATTTGTCTCGGCTCAGAAGGGATCTACACGAAGTTCAACAGAGAAATGCCATTCGCATCAAATGCTTCAATGATCTGAAGTCAGACTCAGAGCTCACAACACTTATCCCTCACTATAGAAACTTAGTGAAGTGAAGGACGTCTTCCCAATGCTTTTGGTTAAATTCCACCTTGATAATTTCCCTATCACTAGTGCGAATGATATGGAGATCGAAATTATGGTGATCGCTCTATATTTGATGCTCGATAGTCTGAGTCAATAAAATCTAATCAAAGGAGTTGTGCACTGATGACAACCTGTGAGCAACTCATGCAAGGAGAAAATCGCTTATTCAAATCGCACCTTTGAGCAACAACTATTCCAGGAAAAGAGGAATGTTTCACTAAAATTGTTCCCTCTTTTGACACTCAGTTCAAACTAATTCTTAATTCGGTAGATTGTTAAAAATAATAATCTTCCCTCCTGTATTTTAATTTTCTGTTGAAAATCCCCAATTTGTAAATCGATGCCTATATAAACTTCCTGGAGCGATAGTCAGAAAAAAATCAGTTAATTATAGTAAGGAAGGAAATCGACCCAGCCAGGGATAGTGTGCATCAGAGGAAGGCGCAGAAGGGAAGAGGAGTTGTCCCAATGTAGCCTCATGCAATTCATCAGCTATGGATCACTCCTTTGGTCTTGCTGGAGTTGAGTGATGTCTGCATAATGTAAACACAATTTTCAGTAATCAATTGAAGTAATTTACCGGCATGTTCTATTTAATTATCTATTGCATCTAATGATTTCTATTTCTATGTGAACTAGGCACTCAAAGAGGGTGTGAGCTGCCTGGGATGGCCACTAGACCAACTCGACATTGCTCTCATCTTTTAGATTAAACAACATCCAAATTATTATTTTCCGTATGAAAGACTTAACTATTTCAAGTCTCTTTTTCGTCTTCAAGTTAACGTTATTTAAATTGTTGCAGCATTTTCCCTTCACCTTTAAACTTCATTTATTTGCTGCATTAAGAAATTATTCCTATTTGTGCTTACGCTTGAGATATTTCTCCAGTAGTTCTTATTTGCAAAATCCGCTTATGCGTTGATAAACTGTAATTGATTTATATTCCAGAACATGAAAACGATGTGAGTGATTATGGTTTTGAGGTACTGGCATATTCATTTAAAACTCTGCTTACAAAAACCATATATTATTTGGATGTCGCGGAGCCAATATTAATGAAAGTAAATTCTGTCATTTACTTTCCATTAAACTTCTGGAGATTTTGCAAGATTTATTTTCAGGGCAAGGAAGGCAAGATTCAAATTAATTTAATTTCCTTCATGAGTTTATTTACATAGTAAATTTCCTTGTTATTTTGTTGATGCTTTCAAGTTAACTTTACACATAATTAGTATAGGCAGAATTAGTGCAAGCAAAATGGTTTGAATTACTTCCAGTATTTACAGTCTTTTTGTTATTATGCTGGCACTGCTTTATTTCTAGTTTAGATTTCCCTTATGTTCGCTTGTAATTAGAATTTCCTTTCGCATTGTTAATTGCCTTTTATTTTCCACACAATTTAATTGCCTGGATTGATGTTTTCTTGAATTCTCTTTAGTGTAGCATTTCATTTATTGATGAGATTAAAATGCAAGATAGACTAGCATTTATCTTGCAGGTTGTCTGGGGATTTCTCTGGCATTTCTAGTGCTATGTCTCAAATTTCACGAACTTTCTGGATTTAAAAATTAAATGTTGGTACATTTATAGACCCTATACTACACCCAACATTGGCATCTACTTATTTTTCCATCCTTGTGGGCATATTGTACCTTAGCAAAAACTTCGACTTCTTTTACTTCCTTCTAGCCGGTTTATGGTCTGGAAGCAGTTTTACCTATTGAATGCAAAATACCATATTTGAAACTGGAAATTGAATTATTACCAACCACTTCTATAGAGGAGGAACATTTTATGTACTTATAATGACTAGATGAGAATTGACGTGATGCTACATTAGCTACCGAGGCTCAAAAGAAACGAGTTAAGGCATAGTTTGATCAAAATGTAAGACCTCTCTCATATTCGGAAGGTGACCTAGTCTTGGTCTATATCAAGAGCATGATAAATTAGGTGTTGGTAAATTCGAGCCCATGTGGCATGGCCCTTATATTGTAAAACATGTATTGCAAAAGGGGCTTATGAGCTAGTTACTTAAATCACTCAATGAAGAATTTGTATATTTTTGTATCATATTTTGTGTGTGGTAATTTTTAATAGATTTTTATAAATTTCTACTACTTCTCCTACTTATCTTGTGTTACACTCAATTTGTAGATGTCAACGCTCCCTCAAACTTACATTGGCTTTGATAATGGGGCTAGTTGTAGTACTCAAAATTTTTCTTCCGTAGCCCGGGTCTTTTACCCACCCACCTATGAGTTAGTTTCTATTCATGGGATATGCCTTGATCAAACAACGAATAATATCATAGAGTATAGTGCAGTGATTGAAAAATTATCTGATGCCATTTCATTTGGAATTTGTCGATTGATCATTAGGTTAGATTCTCAACTCATAATATTACATTTAAACGATGTTTATTTGGTAAGAAGTGCTTCAATGTTAAGAATGATTTTTCATGTTTTTCTCTTGGAGAGAGAGTTTGATTACATCAAATATCAACACATTCCAAGACATTTAAACAAATTAACTGATGCTTTGGCTAATTATGTGTTCAATTGGCATTTTTAAACTTGGACTGCTTTTACTCCCTTCAAGTTGGTTTATGGTCAGGAAGTAGTTTTACCTTTTGAATGAAAAATACCGTATATGAAACTGGAAATTGAATTATTACCAACCACTTCTATAGAGGAGGAACATTTTATGTACTTAGCATGACTAGATGAGAATCACCACGATGTTGCATTAGCTAGCAAGGCTCAAAAGAAACGAGTTAAGACATAGTTTGATCAAAATGTAAGACCTCTCTCATATTCGGAAGGTGACCTAGTCTTGGTCTATATCAAGAGCACGATAAATTAGGTGTTGGTAAATTCGAGCCCATGTGGCATGGCCCTTATATTGTAAAACATGTATTGTAAAAGGGGCTTATGAGCTAGTTGCTTAGATCACTCAATGAAGAATTTGTATATTTTTGTATCATATTTTGTGTGTGGTAATTTTTAATAGATTTTTATAAATTTCTACTACTTATCCTACTTATCTTGTGTTACAGTTGATTTGTAGATGTCAACTCTCCCTCAAACTTACATTGGCTTTGCTAATGGCGCTAGTCGTAGTACTCAAAATTTTTCTTCCATAGCCCGGGTCATTTATTCACCCACCTATGAGTTAGTTTCTATTCATGGGATATGCCTTAGTCAAACAACGAATAATATCATAGAGTATAGTGTAATGATTGAACTATTATTTGATTCCATTTAATTTGGAATTTGTCGACTAATCATTAGGTTAGATTATCAACTCATAATATTACATTTAAATGATGTTTATTTAGTAAGAAGTGCTTCAATGTTAAGAATGGTTTTTCATGTTTGTCTCTTGGAGAGAGAGTTTGATTACATCGAATATCAACACATTCCAAGATGTCTAAACAAATTAGCTGATGCTTTGGCTAATTATGTGTTCAATTGGCATTTTTAAAACACCTGTAAGAAAGTAAAAGCAATACTCATCCATATATTCTACGAGATAGTCTGAAATAGTAGTATTAGTTTTCATTAGTCAAATGTTTGTAAAAAGTGTTTTTTTTTACAAAAACGTCATCCACAGATATTAGGCCCCATGACCTTCATTATACGAACATGTCGATACATCATCAAAAAACAAAACTAGCCCTAAGACTAGAAGCTACACATGATGACCATGGTAGCAGACAATAGTGTGAGCTACTCATCGTAGAAAGTGACTAATTGGTCCAGGAACCCCCACATTATGCCTCTAATAGTGGAGAGGCAAGTCATCAATCCAAACATCTGGGATGTTTAGGGTCAACCTTTCTAGGTTGTGCTCTAGCTCAGTAAATTCCTCTATTGCGTTGGGGTTCTCTACTGCGGGAGTGTTGGGGAAAATTAATTACTTCATAAAAACACAACTAATCACCTAGACATTAATTATCAACCTGAGGTTCTTCTTTTTATTTCAAGGCAATAAAAAAAATATATGCAAGCAAATATCAACAACTAACATTGGTTCTACGTGATTATGTTCTACACTATTAAACTCTTTCAACAAGAAATAAAATGTAAGATTTGAATAACAATACTAATTTAAAAAAGCATAAAGTAAATGACAGGAAAAGAATTATGCTAATCACACGATTTGAATCAATACTAAATTAAACCATACCTTGCAGAATTGGAAATTTAACGTATTTCACCCAACATAATTCAAATGCTAACCTAGAGCAGTAAATTAAAAGAAATCTAGAAATTGCAGGAAACAACAAATCTGAAAGATGCAACAACCAAAAAATTACTTGAATAAAAGGAAATTTACTTTAAAGAACAATGATTGAAATTCAAAGAAACAAGCACACAACTAAACTACTTGAGATGTTCAAGGAAGCACCTCATCCAAGGTAGTGGGCCCAACTGCCCAAGACTCAATTCTGCCTTGAGAAATAACTCAAATCAGATTACAATAATAGATGTAGAACTCAGTGGATAGATTCCTTCATTAAAATATATGAGAGAAATAATTACATAAAATTGAAGTTCTTAGCTTTTCCTCCAATTCAACAATTGTTCATTCTCTCCCCTCTCTCCCTCTTTGATCTTTGTTTTCATTTAAATACACAAAGAGAAAAGGGAAATTACAACTACAATGATTTCAAACTGATTTCCATTACAAATTTGGATTCTCCAAAACAAATTGATCAACAAGATCAGATCTGAAATATCTCTCCATCATGATTCAGCTGGAACAAGTCAAATATGGTATTGCAATTGGAAGAATTTGGAAAACGGTCGCAGCAACAAAAATGACAAAATCACCTTCAAAGAACCTTGCATTTCTCTCAATCCATTGGGAAAATGTTCATTGGAAAACTAAATTGGTTTGTTTTGCAGAAAATCCATGTCTCGGATTTTCAAGATTCATATTCATTTGCCTGAAACGTCCAACGCAAAACTGTCACTTTTTATCCCAGCGAATTTCTGAGTTGAAATATTTAATTATGAGCTGAAAATCAAATTTGCAATTAGGAAGAGCTCTTGGAGGCTAAAATAGTGATTGATGTTATAATAAATTCATTAATAAACCATCATTGGCAAAATCATGCATAATAATCATCAATTTATTAAAAATAAAGGAGAACAAGTATTATTTACTCACAAGAGCATAAATAACTATAAAATGGAATTATATGATAGATTACGATAAATAACATGATAAATAATGGTAGAAATGGATGAAATAGATGTTAACAATTGATAATAATAATGAAAAATTAGTGAACCAACAAGGAGCTACTCGCTGCTCACAGTGCTTGTCAAATCTACGTAGTCCTACTAGTCTCATCAGGCCCACATTTGCATGATCATTTCAGACAATTAGTTTTGGATGCCAAAAAAATAAAAAATAAAAACCAAAGTTGGAAGTTTTTTCGTAGTTCACCCCACTTCATTCCAACTAGTAGTGGCATATCTAGATCACCTGTGTAATCCATGCCTACATATGGAAAGTATTCAATCATGATGATTTGATGTTCCATCCATAGAAATCAGGAGTATATCAAATCGTTGGCCCTTCACCACCTCCGTGGCATGCCATCAATGTGACCCACTTCATGCGAGGATCTCGCGGTCCTCCTCCATCGATGGATACCTGTGGGGTGAGAAGGGGGATCCTCTCTAGAGAAAACAAGATGACAAAGGCACTAGACCCTAAATTCTTGAGTTTGTCGGTTTTCACCCTAGTTAGGTTCCCTTTCAGGTTGGGAACCGTTGATGAGGCTCATCAATAGGTAAATTATATGGACCTTGATGCCACTCTACAACTTATTAAAATCAACGTTTCTCACATTTATTTACATATTTTATTATATTTTGCTTAGTGATAAGGGTAAAAATGAGATGTTATATCATGTGGACTAATGTGCATTAATTGTAGGATTTGGAGCAATTTTAGCTAATTTAAGTGTAGGAACTCAAAGTAGACAAGCAAGAGGGATTTAAGGAGATTGGATATCCCTCCTCAACTCCTCAATCACTCGAAAATTCCTCCACCAGATCTCATCAGCTCGGAGTTACAAGCACCCAAGCTCACTGAGGCCATTGGTAGCCAAGTCAGTGATAGTTGAAGATAACTTAACTTCGAGTTTGGGATCCAAGTCTCCCTAATTTTAAGGTTGTTGTTGGTAGTTTCAGTTGTATAAATAAGAAGGCCTAGGGCCTCATTAGGATTCAACATTTTTTGTAGCCAAGAGGCATTTTCAAGCTAAGACATTGTGATTGATTACTCTTATGTATTTTTGACATTTTGATAAGAATGAAAAGCATTCTTTTGATCCAGCACTGAGTTGACTCATCGGGATGAAGGTCTTGGGTTAGGGCCCAACCCTAGCAGCATAGGTTCCTCTTTTTGTATATGGATGATTAGATTACATTCATAATTAGCTGCTAAAGTGATTTATGTTTTGTTTAATCTGCAAGTATTTGGATGATTACTTAGTTTTCTTCCATTTGTGAACAGATAGATCAGTGGAACATTAGGGATATTAAATACTTCAAAAAATCTTGTGGTAATGGCCTCTACCTCATCTCCTTTATGAGATCATGGTTTGAAGGTTCCATTCTCACAACCCTAAAACATATTTATTGTTTGATCACTGCATAACTTAGGATTTCTTGTTACATAGATCACTGATTTTCAATTCCTTAGAAGTACATTCAATTGTCATTTTGGTTTCTTGAGTTTTATATGGTTTAAAAGCACTTCCATTCATAGACTTAGCCATTAGCTATTAATAACTTTGTTTTTTCTAAATTTAACTCATCTTCTCCATATATAAATGAAGTTAGGCATAAATGAAGAAAATAATGTATGTTGTTGTAGGAGTTTTTGATCTGTAGGGAGACCTCATCTCACCAGCCCCATCTAAGTCTTCTCCACCTACATTGCCAAAGTCCACCAAACCCTAATCTGAATTTTTGTTCTATAAAAAAGTGGACATTTTCCTTGAGAAAATCCAACCATCTCGAAGACTTTGACTAAGACTTGGGTAGTGTGCACCTCCTCTGTGCCTTATTCCCCCATCAGACAGCTTTCCCACACTTCATTCTACACTTCGTTCTACCTTTCCTACCTCCCTATAACTTTCAGTTTATTTCCTGTAGTAAAACAGGGCATCCTATAGTAGAACTAGGACATCCTATAGTACTATAGGAAACCCTGTACCAACCTGTTTTAAGCTAGAGTTAAGCAAAAATGATCATCTGATCTTAGGTTAGGCCTCCACTTGGCTTCCATACCCTCAATGCCATTCTAGACCTGATTCCCCATACCTGTCTCCTCCGCCAAAGATCAAATGGGTTAAAAGCATTTGCATTCATAAAATTGAAAATCAAAAAGGCTTTTCTACAATTTCTAGTTAGCACATCCATGCAACAACCACAGTAGTTTTAGGATAATTTCCATGCTTATTTAATCAAGATAACTAGATGTTAGATGCAAGGTTAAGTTAGGTCTCTTTTGCAAGCAATATGCGTAGATGCTTAGCTATATGATTTCAAGTCACTTTATAACACTTCCCAATTCAATGCTTTCATTTCCTAGAGTAGGCAACATTTCCTTTTTTAATTAAGAATAGTTTTCCCTTTGCTATTTGGTAGTTGAACTCCTTCTAGTCAATAGAAGACTGGTTTGAAAAACCCTAGTGGTCTATCACCCTAGTTGAAAAGTGTTAAGAGTAGACCATTGCATCTACTGTGTATACAACACTGTCACCTCCAAGTTTGTAGAACCCTTGGTTGATGAAGTAAATTTGGTAGCCCTAGGAGTTGTAGTATCCTTGCTGCAATACTAGAGCTCATCACTTTTTGGCGTTGTTGTTGGGGAGGTGTCTAAGTAGATGTGATTTTTGCTTTCCTTTTTGTTTTGCATTCAATAGATAGTTGCAATATTTTCTTTCTTTCCATTTTGCAAGTAGTTTCATTCAGAAAATAATTGAAAATCCTGCTTTCTTTCCATTCTACAAGTAATTCTAAAAAAACCTTGAAAAAGGAAAAAAAAAATCCTTTCATGCCTCATAGGAGTAGAGACAAATTAGGAAATTTTTTGCCAAATACCCCCACCTCATCTAACATCCAACCTTCCCTCTTCTTTCGTGGTTGTGAGCTAAAGGACCCATTAGGCGAACAACTAGAGATCTTTGAAGAGCCTAATGGAGAAGAAGAAGAAGAAATCATTCCACCAACCTACACCATGGCGGAAAATAGATATTAGATTGAAAACAAAGATGGAGTTGAAAACAGGACTGAGGGTGCTTTTCCCATCAAAGAAACTAATGGAGATGCTATGATGAAAAACATAATCCCCTCTGCCCTTCCTCACTTCCATGGCTTAACCTCAGAGGACCTAGATATCTTTTTGTTTGAGTTTGTTATCATATGTAGAACTTATGATTATACCTCTGATGACCACAGGTTGAAATTTTTCCCATCCACCCTCAAAGATGTGGCCTTCTGCTATTTTATGGGTTTACCTGGGGACAACATCACTACCTGGGCTCAAATGCAACAAGCCTTCTACAATAAGTACATGGATTATTGCAGGTCTAAATATACCAAAGAGGAAATCTTTAGAATGACCTTGGGACATGATGAGTCTTTGGAAGATTATGAGAAAAGGTTTCAACTCAGCTACAAAAGGGCTAGATGCACCCTCTATCTTGAATCACTTAAGCTAGTCCTTCTTAGGGGGATCAAGGAAGATCTCCTAGAAACCATAAACATTATGTCAGGAGGAGACATCTATTAGTTACCCTATGATGATATCAAGACAATTTTCAAAAATCATTCGAGCGCAACCAAAAAGAAAGGTAGGGCTAGTCAAGCTTTGGCCAGTTCATCCTCCTCCAACACATCCATCAAAAGTGAAATAGGGAACATGTTGGAAGACTTCAAAAGTGAAATGTTGCATACCCTTGCTCTGCAAATGGAAACCATGCAGATTAAGAGGAAGCAGGAAGAAGAGAAAGAGACTTAGTTTTCTTTTTCCCTAGATGCACCAGAAGGTACCCTAGAAATGAATGTCCAATGAATATTATAGAGATCTGCTCAGTCTATGAGGAGAACCACTCCACATACAAGTTCCCTTCTCTACCTGGATTGAAAGTTGTGTATCAAGGAACTAAAGTGATTGAGGAACTCTACTATATCAACCAAAGAAGGCCTCAATGACCTCGACCATACTAGCAAGGCATGCAAGGGGTGTCCTATTCATATTACAACCCTAACCATAATACATCCATTCCCCCTTGGTGCCCTCCTACTCATCCTTCATGGTCCACACCTTCTCCTTGGTCTTTTGCACCTCAATACCATTCCCAACCTGCAAATCAATCATTTAAACCACATACTCCTCCACAACCTCAGTGGAATACACCATCCCATGGGTGGAGGCCCCAATACAACCAATCTCCACCCTTATTGCCTCCACCTCCATCTCAACCATAGCTCCTTCACCCTGCTCCACCTAAGCAACCTCAAATGGTTGCTTAACCAAATCTGAACTTGAACAACAAACAAGCACAATAGGTCTATAGTGGGGAAACATCTTACCCTACCTATGCAGTGGAAATTCAAGAAATCAACCTCTTGTATGGAAGAGTGCTTCCAGATAATAAACCTCCATCTCCACCTGAGGAGCTTGAAGAGAAAAAGGAGGAGAATGTTCCTCAAGCCAATCCACCTCATTTTCCTGAGAAATTAATCCATCATATCTAGCACACCCTAGAAGAGACTGAACTTTTGGGTGAATTATAAAACTTGTGAGTTAAAATCCCACTCCTCCAAGCTATCAAGGATGTCCCCATCTACAACAAATTAATCAAGGAGAAATGCTTCAAACATCCTAGGAGGCGAAAGAAAGACACCCCTACCATTAATGTCATTGGACAACTATTTGACTTAATGTCGGGGTGAGTGATTTTACTGAAGTATCTAGAAAAATGGAAGTCTTGTTATAGATGTGCACATTGATGGTATCACTATCCCCCATACCTTGATCAATCTTGGGGCTGCCATCAACGTGATGAATAAGGATAGTATGTTAGATATCATTTTGGGATTCAACTGCGTTAAGTAAGTCATTCAAACGTATGACCATTTCCATGAGAGGTAGTCGTAACAGACTAATTTCTCATGATTTTTGAATAGTTCACTTAGCACTCATTGCAT